>JALLPE010000070.1:0-27282 GCA_036940025.1 Conticribra weissflogii
AAATCCCAGTCGGTAAACTGAGTTTCTACATGTGTAAACGCTTATTACCGGTTTACCCTCAGTAAGAGGTAATTTACCCCCATTTTTGCAGCAAGTAAAAACAAACTGCAAACCTAGCTCTATCAAATGTCTCATAGAGTGATGATTGTGGCTTGATCAGCTGAAATTTGTCATAAAATCAGAAATTAATAAATCTTAACATCCATTGAATCATTTGTTGTTTTGTGAGATTTTGAACTAATTGACACACTAAATTCAGAGGATTACAATAGATTCCAAGCCCAGGTCTTGGTGCATCATTTTTGCCTCTTCTGGATGGAACTCAATCATCATTAATTGGATTTATTCATATCCTCAGTCTAATATTGATGTATATATTGGACACAGTTTAAATCAATACTGACTCATTTTTTTCAAATTTGGTGAAAGGACTCTTTTCCACCAGATTCATATCTTGTGATTGAGCAACCTAGTTACTACCAGGCTGTATTTTTGACTAAGAGATTGGATTTTGCTCAAGAACAAAAACTCCATGTTCAACACTGTCTTTGATCTCTTCACAAAGATAAGTGACTGACAGCACCAACAATTTACCTCAAGATTTAACTTCAGACTTTGAGTGATCTATCTTCAATATGATTGTTACCATGGTAAAAACCTCCCATCATCTTCACTCCTGTGATGCTGGTACCATCATACAATCAAACAGCAGCTAATCCATTTTTGCAATGAGCTATACTTCTACAGAAATCAACAATATTTAGGTGGTTGTCAATAAATAAAACAGAGGAGATGCAGGCTTCATGCAAATTATCTCAACCTAAACTGACACTGCTTTAAGAATTGATTCTAGGGTTTGGCACATTATGCATTTTTTCAGGGGAGCAAGGATGGCAAGGAAACTGATGTCAGTATCATCAAGTACACCTACTATATTTGAAAAATCTTTTGAGGCAACCTAACCAAGGCTAAGGTGGATTAAAAAATTGGATGTTCTCAAATGACCATAGTGATTCTGAAAATTCTGACCCTTAAGTGAATAGGGATCATTCACAAATTATTTGTTCAAAGACTTTGCAAATGAAACTTCTCTAATCAAAGAAATGATTGACTATGATTATTCTAATCACGTAATATCATCATATATTTTTGTACCAGGCCTACATAGGAATTTTTGTACATATACTCTGTTGCTTGAACTATGAAATTTCTCCTGGGGTCCATCCCCACAGCAAATGACCAGCATCATTGATCTACAACAGCATCAAATGGATAATACAGAGAAAGGATCAAGACCTCATGAACACATCACAGGGGATGGTGGGTATAATTGAACTGTGGGTTAGATCTAAACATCCCATAAGTTGTAAAAATGCTAACATTCTGTTACTTTTTTATTATTTGATCATTATTTTTTTAATTGCACCCTCTCACCCCTCCTCTTCCTCTTCCTCTTTTTCCCCTCCCTGTGCTCCATATCCTCCCCTCCATTTACCTCTTTCATAAATTTGTCCTTCTCTTCACTTGATTTCGTCTGGAATATCAGGATCAGATCCTGTCTGTTATGATCTTTGAGTCATCCAAGGGTAGTCTCTTTGATAGAGATTGGCTCAACCTCAATCTTCTCCAAATTGGACTTGTTTTCTGCTTTCCTGCCTTTATGCTTTGGTGGTGCCTTCCTACTTGCAAAACTCCCCTCCATATTTTCTTCTTTTCCTCAGCTTTGCATTACCTGGTTTTGGGGTCTCACGCCATTTCAAGAGAGTTGTAACTTTTGCCAACTTGAGCAAGAATGTAGTCTTGTTGGGTTCCAACAATTTCCTTACCTTTTCCTTCCTTGCCTTCCTCCCCAAGCTTTCAATTTTCTCCTCCTTTCATTTTTAAATCATTTTTTCTTTACAGAGGCCTCCATTGCATTGAGCATGATGCATGAGATGTAGTGAAATGATCCTTACCTGTCACCACAAAAATCTCACAGTGTGTGGTTTCTTTTTCTATTACCACTATATGCCTCCTCGAATTGGGCTTTTTCAACAGGGAATCAGACACTCTCTTTGTCTTTCTTACCTATTCTTAAAGGAATAGTTCAAGGATTTACTTTGCTATCAGCAAGTCACAAGCCATCCAATATTCTGATTGCATCTCCTGTATTGCAATCTACATTGGATTATTGGCAAAAGAATCTCAAAGCTCCTAAAAAACCTGCCTTCAATGCTGTATGGGTGCATGTCACAGCACCAACAGCTTGTCACACAACAAGATGTTTATCTTTTACAAATGATTTGGCAAAAATATTGCAGTACAGGCCAACATCAGTTTCTAGATCAGTGCTGCCAAACACAAAAATCAACAATCCAAAAGTGAAGGTTATGCCATAGACCATGCTAGTAGTGTAACATTCACTTAAATTACAGCAGACTTTACTTTCAAAAAGGCCAAATTTTTGTCTGTTTTTTGTGTGGTTGTTGTATTATTTGGCACACCAAGATACAAATAACATGTATGGGGCCAAAGATGAGATACCAGCTGTGGATTGATTTTTCGTGGTCAACTATCAATTTTGATGACTAATCATTTGCCGTGGAGGTCAAGAATCTGGATGGAGGGGGGCCATGGATTTGAAAAGGTATTTTTCAATCTCATCTTTGACTATTTCTTGTATCCATTTTCAATCTAAAAGTGCACAGGAAGCATATAATTTTTGCATGTCCAAACTTTTCCATCACATTTTTTATGAACCTCAACGTTTCAAATCAAATTTTTCAGGGTCTACACACTTTTCAATGATCAAGAAAAAAACGGGCAATAAAACAAATTCACTGATAGCATCACTTCCAGTGATCAATTTTGTCAATTGTGACATTTTTGATACAGTCCACCAAAGAACTGGGAGTAACCTATCATAGGACTTCACAGTCAGATGATCCTCTTTCTTTTGGGTTATGTCATACATTGAGACAGTGCCTTCTCATCAATAATAGCAATTCTTGCTTTTTATTTGTCAAGAATATTGACTGTATTGTTGGCCAATAAATGTCCAAATCCTGACAATGGAGTTTCTCCAATAATTGTTTCATCTTAAATTTGATAATATGGTTCATCATTTGCAATCTTCTTCTTGTGGGTTGCCAACAGTTGCTGAAAAATCATTCATGCAATTTTATAAATCCTTAGGACAAGTCAATCAGTTTTCAGCCTGTATTTATGGAACCATTGTCACATTTTTCAAGAAAAATACAAGAATTGTCTTCAGTTTCAGCATTTATTTGCTCAATTCTGACAGAACTCTTGTTGTATGCACAATCTTAATGTCATCTGATGCAATCCAACCATGTTGACCCTTTATTGGTGACTTTCCTGCCTTTCCAAGCTAGGAAAATTTTGAACGATTTTTCTCTTGCTGATTGATGTAATATTTTTCCCAATGTCAACACAGTATTGTGATGTAATCTCCTTCTTTCAAGGATATTTTTTCTTTTTCAGGATGCATGTGCTATGCCCAGTTGTGCTAACCCTGGATACATGGAAATCTGGCCTTGTGGATTCCCATGCCTCCTGTCTCTCTGTATTTTAGTGATGTCAGGTTCACCATGTAAACTTAACGTTCTCTTAGCATTGCTGATGTATGATTCAATGCATGCTGCATTGCCTCACATTCTGCTTTGTGCTACACCCACATTCTTATGCTTCTAAAATAATAAACAATTACAACACTGAAATATGTGTATATCAGCATGTTTCCTTTGATGTTTTTTTTTGTTGCGTTTTTATTAATTCTTTGTTTTTGAGCTGATGGAGAGGTCATTCGAATTTTTTACTCCGTCCAAACTCTAACTGTTTCTCATCTTTTATGTTAACCTTTCTACAGCAATTGTAATCCCACAGAAAAGAACTGTAGGTGTGCAGATGCTTGGTTTTCATTAGCATTAATATAAATGAAGTGGTCCAAAGAGTTCATTAATTTATGATGCTACCCAACACAAGATTAGGAGAAGGGAAAATTCTGATTCATTGCAAATGGTATCATAATTAGTTGTTGTTTTCTTTCTGTAGCTGGAATGGTGTGTTGGGATCATTTTCATGAAGAGTTTTTAAGATGATGGCTGAGAGAGCCAGTGATTGTGGTATTTTGACCTCTCTCAGCATGATCACTGTTGCTTATGCTGTGTCCCTGATTTTGCTCCTATGCGCTGGGTTTGAAAGATGCAAGGAAAATGCAGAAGAGATTTGGTTTCATCACAGCGTTGTCTATTTCCATCATTAGTTGCCAAGGAAAAGGAGTGGATGTGGTTCCTTGAAATTCAAGCTATCACCACAAACAAGGATGATCATAGAGTGTAGATGCTTTATTGTTGGATGACGTTGTGAGAAGTGCCAAAGGTGATAACAAACTTGGACAAAGGAAACCCTGACACCATGAGCATAAACCCCTGGAGAACAGTTCCTGCAATGAAATCATTGTGGGTGCTGCATGCCATGTTGCCAGTCCTCCCACACTTTTTACCAACCCATATCCAATTTCAAATGTCAAAGGTTTTGAAAAAATAATGGTCTATTAGGACATTGGATAGACCTGAATAGCCCATGTTGGTTGGATTTGGAGTTGTTGTATTGTCATCTCAAGAAAGTGAAGTCCATAGGTTTCATGTTGATCATTCATAATTGAAAAACCTGTATCTGTTCTTTTTGTGCATTGTGCAAGGATCTTCTCATGTGTGATTGACAGTGGTTTATTTGTGTCAAAAGGGACTAGTTTTGTTTAGCCTAAACAATATATGTTGCCATCCCACCTGGTATCATCCAACAAGAAATGTTTTACAATTGTTGTTGTCATTGGGGGTGATTGTGGTCATGTTGTGACAAATAGAAATGAAACAGGTGCTCATGAAACTATGTCAAATGAAATTCTTCTGATTAGAGTTGCTTGAAGAGCTATGGGGGGTTGTTAATGGAGTGAAGTATTTAAGTTTTGGCTTAGCATCTGTAGCATGACTGTGGATTGACAAAAATTAAACTGGTTTCATTATAACTAGTTGTACTTCAAGTTTTGGTGATAGAAAAAAACATTCCAAAAATCAATCCTCTTCAGAGAATCGACCTCAATGTCTTTTGTTTCATCTAAAGTTTTACTTGTGGAAACATTCAAAAAGTTCATGTTGTTAACTTCGTTTTGACTTCAGCAATATTAATGACACTGTGAGTGTGTAAAGTTGGCAACTACACTGTCATTTATGTGATTGATTTGAAATTTAGGACTTTTTTGTGTGCTTCAAATGCAAGCTATTCTGCTTTTTCCAAATAAATTGGAAAACCTGTGTCATGCCTTGATCCAGCTCATGGCCTACACTAATCATGAGAGGATTTTCAAGAGCAACAGAAATTGGTGCTGTAAACAACAGTGGAATTGCCAGGGGCAATGGGTAAAAAGGAATTGAATGGTGCAATAGGGATAGCAGAAGCTACCAGGTATACAAGGGTTTGCATTGAGAAGGATGGGAACAGGTGGAGTGGAAATTTGAATACAACAAAGGTATAATTTCTGGAGGCAATGGATAAAGAGGGATTGCATTGGGCAGTGGGGACAGCAGAGCTGTAGGGTTCTTGGAATGTACTGAAAGCCATGATGGCAGAGAGAGTTGATAATACAAGGTGAGAAGAATGGAAAACAAAAACTAGAGACCTAATACAATGAATCAATCTAACAGAATTGGCCCTGAGAAATTTGTGAGATTGCTGCATTGGAGAGATTCTGCTTCCCATTTGCTAAAGGCACTATGTGACTGGAAAATGAATGATCTGGCTGGTTGAGGATATTTATTGCATTGTTCTCATATGTATTGGTGTTGTCTGATTGTCTGTGCAGCCTGACATTTATCTGCCTTTGATTTTGTTGTGATCTGACCCATAACCCCACCATTATGGAAAGATCATTACAACAAAGGTCATACCAGAGTTGTCTACAAATTATATGTGGCTATGCACAATTGTTATTAGTGAATTTTTCACACAAAAGGGGCAAAATCAACAAAGACCGTGGGGTTTTCTCTCATGCTGACCATCTCTGGTGGATTTGTCCAACAAAAATCATATAACTGAAGATGCCAATCACTTCATTTACCTGTTACTGTCAAAATTTTGGATACATCTCAAATAACTACAACAAAATTGCACTTCATGCAAAATTTTGTTTGTAAAAGTTGGTCAGGACCCCTCCAGGGAGTTGTTTGCAAAGGGGTGTCTGCATTTGCAGATGGGAGAGATACAGCATCATATCTGAACATTTTGTGTGATCATTCCTTGACAAAAGTTTGGGCATATGTGTTGGTACATACTTAAATGTGTAAAATGTCAGCTGTTGAGGGTTCAGTTTTGGGAAAATTGACCATCTGATTCATTTTTCCATCAAAACACCATTTCAACCAATGATTAATGGAAAAACCAAGTAACGAATAACAACAATATTTAACTTTGTTGTTTTAGATAGTTGGAACAGTATAATTATTATCCATGGGAGCATGCTCACTCATCTCAGTGTCCCATGTAATTGCATAGTTGGAATCAACCCCAAATCACTGGAGACATGCAAGTGCTTTTGTCCTGGTGTTGTATTCTGATATTTGGTGCCAATTTAGGATAAAAGATTTTCAAAATCAGTTTGAAATCCTTGGCAGAGAGTGTCTTATCTAATTTTCCAATTTGAATATTTTTGGTAAGATTGTGTTGTGTGTTGCTTTGGATTTGTTTGCATCTTCTCTCTTCAATTTTAGCTCCATCTATTGCTTTTACTTACTCCTTGACTGCAAGAATTTGTCAGCATGATTCCATCATAACCCCCACATTTTCTCAATTTGGCAAACCAATTTGAATAACCATCCTGCTTTATTTGCTGTTTTCTCATTCAAATTTTTGATGTGTTCTGTCTTGCCATTGATCAATCCATATGACCAAACTTTTTATGATACACTTGAACTCACTTCTTAAGAGCATTGTTGGAACAAGGATTGTTCCTGAATTTGAGAGCCTGGGTGATTGAGAGGCAATTATCAATCACCTAACATGGAGGTCATCGTGAGTGGGCAAATATGTTGAATATTGGAAGAAAATAAAAAATGTACACAGACAAACTCACAAGAGCAAAGGCATGATTGAATGGATATGGGTCTTTCCACTTCCAGCATAGAATCAGAACCTTCTCAGTGCTCAAATGGTCCCTCATTAGATGTTTGCATCCCAACATGGTCACAATGATGGCAGTGAGACCTCCAAATCATAAGTGAACCCCTCATTTTTAACCTTGATCATCAATGGTGCAGCTTTGAATGGTCAGGAGTAAGTCAGAACTGAAGGAACCAAACTATATTGCACATCTACTTGCATGTATTTTTTGAAGGATTTCTGCATGAGTCAAAACCAATGGTTCAAAAGTTATGATTTATTCTGTAGAAGTGCCCAAACTTAGGGTTCAGTTTAGGCTGTCCAAACTTTTGACTATAGTGTGTATTGTAGTGGCTCACTGCTGTTTAATAGTGTGTATTGTAGTGGCTCACTGTTGTTTAATTCCTTATTCCAGCATTGGGGACATGAGATCATTATTACTCAATTTAAGAATTCAAACCCTATCTTGATATCCACCTCAAACAAGCAGGAACTTGTCCTTTTCCCATTGATAAAAAAGGTATCACCCTTTCTCATCCACTTTTCTTGACATCTGATGATGGATCCATCAGTAAAAAACTGATGCATCACTGACAATTTGTTGATGTGTTCTTCTCCTGATTGGATCCAAATCATTCATGTAACAGAATGTTTTGAACAATTGGTCATTTATTCAACAGCAACATGCAACACAATGGCACGTTTTTGTGACACAATATCCTCCAGCAGGATGAGTGCAATAATGCAACATGTAGCTAGGCATGCATTGCTTATCGTTATTGTGTTTGGATGCTATGGTGGTATGGCCAATGTCCAAACTGGTGAGCACTTGGGAAAGCCTGAGGAGTTGGAAGGTTGGTGTTGTCAGTGATGTGATACTGATGTGTGAATTATCATTTTATGAGTGGTTTTATTATTTTCAATGGGACTTAGTGTGATTGGGTGGGATGGTGGAACACATCATTGATTTGATGGTCCAAATTCCAATACTTTTAAAAAATTTGAGGGATCAATTATGAAAATAAAATACGCCTCTTTTCATGGAAGATATTAACTCCTATCTTGACAGCCCGTCCCCAAACGGACGAGCTCCGCTTGCTCGTCCAGGGGGTGGACGAGCTGAGTACCGTAAACCCCTTAACCGACCCCTAGCTCGTCCAAGTGGACGAGCTCCTGCTCGTTTAAGAGAGGTATCTTTTAAAGATATGCGATAAGATACGCTTCAAAGCCATAATATATGGACCGGGTTGTTTTTTATTCCGCTACATGAATGATTTTGACCATCAGATGTCAAAAAAAGTGGACGAGCAAGCGTGATATCTTTTTTTGGATCTCAAAAAAGTGGACGAGCTCCTGCCATTTAAGGGGGAAATCAAGATAGGGGTAAAAACTTCGAATTTCGAATATCGTAGTTCGGAGTTGAGAGATGTTACTCCTCGAATCGGTCTGTCTGTCATCGCCATTTTCAGGTTTTGGCCATTGTCGAATCATCACCAGCAAAATAATCGCATAGTGAAAAAAAGGTACTACAATAATGATAGTTATTATGACACCTTTTGTTGATGCGATGATATTTTAGGTGTACAAAAATCCTCGATCCTTCTTTCTGTCATGCCATTGAGACTTTCTGGCGCCTCTCACAAGGGTTAAAGTTAAAAAAAATACGAAACAATGATTGGTCCGTGGAACCAACCTTCCACGCAAAAGGAGTGAAGCAAAGTAGAGCTGCAAAGCAAATTACGATAACTGCCGTCAACGCCTCCCATCCATGGTAGGAAATGTTCAACACAGTATTGCGACAACCCTCGAAATTCTAGCATTGATCATCTTCGCCGTAGCCACTACCCTCTACAACCATCGAAAAAGCTCGTCACAATGATTCGTGCTTCGGTTTCAATTCCAAACCGCCGAAGAATGGTTCAATCATTTTGTTGTGAAGCGTCGTCTATGAGGTGCCCATGGAAACCAGCCTCATTGCCACCATCAATTTCAAATCAAACGCACCTTCATCAGAAAAATTCCTCCGTAACTAATCGAGACATGCCAGCCGGGCATTATTGTTTTTCTGCTCCACAGAGATTTTTCAAAACAACAACGGGTTCCAAGAGTACAAAATTGACACGAAAAATCCCTTCTTCTCATCGGCCGCAATCATCACCTACGTCGTTCAGATTTTTCAGCAGCCTTTCAGAAAGCCTTGAAGGAAACGAAGATGAAGGAAAATCCCAATTGGACCATCCCTCATACCGACACAACAACTGTCTTGGTGGAATGGATAGAGGCAAAGAAATTGATGTGATCAATAATTCATCAAACTTTGATTGCGGTAACGACTTTTCTCAGTATGGGACTCCCAAGGAAACGTCAGCAGTCCGGGAAGGAAGTGGCACCGAAGTCGCAGAAGAATCGTTATTGAACCTTCTTGAAAGATATGATCACAAAACAGGCGAATCAAACTTTTCACCTATCGGAGCAAACACGAGTGGAAATGAGAGCAACCAAGAGGAGTCATTACTTGATATATTGAAAAATTGTTCTGACCAAATATCGGACAAATCATATCGAGAACAATACCTTCAGAGCGAATCACTCCAGGAAGATTCCTTAATGGATCTGATCCAAACCGATCTCCCACGTCCCGACAACTATTCTCAATTCTCCAAACTCAATTCTGAAGATGCTTCCGACTTCACCACAAACCCAACGGAAGAAACAATAGAACAAAGATACAAAAAATTGTACAATACACAACTCAAATTTGAACTTGAATCTTTTCAGGATGCAACGGAAAAGTACATGGACATATTAACATCTGCACGAAATCGTTCTGATCATGCTACCATTCCCCAGGTTAGAAGGGCTGTGACAAGTTGGTATGAACCGTTGACGGAAGCCATTGAATTGGAGCAGTGGTTGTATTTAAACGGAGACTATAAGACGAAGACAGGTGATTTGATTCTTGATAAAAGGGAGGGAATGGATGGGATGGAAAAGGAAGCCGACCACAATTCAAATGTCGTTAGGGTCAGGAATGCTACTGTAAAAGATCGAACAATATATGGTCCTCTTCTGTGTTTACTTCCTCCTCGGAAGATTGCCGTCCTCCTTGCCCACACGGCATTGAGTGGTGCAATGGTGGGTGGTGAAGAAGGACTTAAAGTAGTTTCATTGGCGCTTCAGCTGGCAACCACTGTGGAGACCGAAGTCAATGTTTCTAGAGCCCTCAGGGTGAGGGCTTTTGAAAGGAGCAAACGTGGAATAAAAATTGAAAGCATGGGTAATTTGGACGGGGATGATCTCGAAGAGGAAGCGGACGCTGATACGAACAAAGCCACCCCCCAAATTGACAATACTCATCTCGAGCATGCTACTGTCGATGAATGGGTATATACGGCAACTCACTTGCAAAGATTTATTGATGAATTGTCGCGCAAGTCTAGCGGTGGTGTGTCACTGAAGCACAAAGGTCGAGTACGTCCGGCATTAGTTCGCAAAAGATGTCAAGAAATACTTTATTCTGAGGGATTTTTCCAACGTAAAAACGGCAAAAGCACTACTGAGAGTTCATTGATTCCTCAACGACCACTATCAATAAATGAATTCGTAGAATGGGATCCAGTTCTGAAAGTGAAACTTGGAGCAGCACTTATTCGCCTTCTTTTAGAAAACGCAGAATTTTGCAATTCCATGAATCGGGGCATGGAAGAACCAGCGTTCAACTATACGAGGAGGAAGACAGATGGGATGAAATTTAACGCGTTCATCTCGATTCACCCTGACCTATTGAGTATTGCATTGGAGGAGGATTTTCCTTCGTTTAATGCAAATATGGCTTTGACGGATCAGTACATGCGCTGCCAGCCGATGGTCATACCCCCGAAAAAGTGGACTGACGTTCATGGCGGCGGATATCAAACTTTGAAAGTCGACTTCATGAGAACTCGACAATGCAAGATACAGAAGGTGAATGATTCATGCAATCGATAGACATTGGTGATAAGACTGACATTGACTCCTTTCATCTCTTCATCACAACAATTGCTACGCGTGCATGTTTAATAGGATGCAATCAGCAACGCTGATCTTTCTAAGGTGTTTGATGGGTTGAACGTATTGGGTCAAATCCCGTGGAAAATCAACAAACGTGTATTTGAGGTGGCCCGGAAATGTTGGGAAGAGGGCATCCCTCTAGGCGACATCCCACCACAAGTCGACTACGAAGTCCCCCCACTTCCTGAACGTATGGAATACCGCAACTTTGACGAATTGGACGAAGAGCAAAAAAAATTGTACTTGGAAGAATTTCGATCACACAAAGATGCCGCAACAAAACATTTCAGATTTAAGCAAAAAAATATGGATTTGCATTCGCTGCGCTGCTCAGCAAAGCTAAAGTTGATGCAGGCTAAAAAATTCATGGATTTTGAAGAGATCTTCTTCCCGTATAATGTGGATTTTCGCGGAAGAGCCTATCCTGTGCCACCACATTTGTCCATTGTCGGGTCAGATCTTTGTAGAGCTCTTCTTATGTTCGCACATCCAAAACCACTTGGGCCAAACGGATTATATTGGTTGAAGGTGCATCTAGCTAACTTGGCAGGGTGAGACATTCTTACTTCTGTTCAAGTACATACTTGACAATTCATTAGATTTAACACTGACTTTCGTAAACATTGAATTCCTCATGGGTCAGAGCCGACAAAATGTCATTCGATGGGCGCGCTAACTTCGCAGATGAAAACATGAAAAGCATACGAGCCACAGTGGATGACCCGTTTGGGGAGGATAGATGGTGGATGAACTTCGATGATCCATTTCAAGGCCTAGCCACTTGTCACGAAATTGTGAATGCGATTGACTCCGGAGACCCAGAATCATACATGTGCTCCCTTCCTGTTCATATGGATGGGTCATGTAATGGCTTGCAACATTATGCCGCTCTCGGTAGAGACAGAGTTGGAGGGAAGGCTGTGAATCTATGCATCGCGGACAAACCACAGGATGTTTACATTGGTGTCATGCACGAAGTCATTCGTCGAGTATCACTAGATGCTGAAGAGATGCTTGATTTTGACGAAAATAAGACTGATCTCACTAAACAAGAGAAAGAGCAACTCAAGAGAGTGCAATCGGCGAGGCTGGTTAATGGTCTTATAGACAGGGGTGTGGTGAAACGAACTGTTATGACATCTGTTTACGGAGTCACATATATCGGTGCAAGAAATCAAATCAAAGAGAAGATTGAAGAAAAGCTGGAAGAAAATGGCAATGATATTGATGAAATGGAGGCAGAAATCAATTCGGCATGCGGCTACTTGGCTGCGCTGACAATGGAGGTCATGGGTCAACTGTTCATTGGAGCCCGCCAAACCATGAATTGGCTGACCGAATGTGCAAGGTTGATTTCAGCACTGGGGCAGCCAGTTGCATTCATATCTCCAATTGGAGTTCCTGTTGTTCAACCTTACAGGCAAAAACGCCCTTTCACAGTAGTCACCCTCCTTCAGAATATCGTTTTGACGAATGATTCAGATACTCTACCATTGCATCGATCCCGTCAAGTAAGCGCATTTCCTCCTAATTATGTGCACTCTCTCGATTCGTCCCACATGCTTCTTACAGCTGTGGAAATGAAGAAACGAGGACTATACTTCTCAGCCGTTCACGATTCTTACTGGACTCATCCTTGCGACATTGAAGAGATGAACGTAATTCTCAGGGAATGCTTTATTGACTTGTACAACAGACCACTCTTAGAAGACTTGAAGGAGATGTGGGAGTTGCGCTATCCGTCGATCACCTTTCCAGAAGTCCCAGCCCGTGGTGATTTAGATCTCAACGATGTCAGATCTGCTCCTTATTTTTTTCAATGATTATGTCAATGACATTGAACTGGGTCCAATTTGGATGTGCCTGGGGCAGTTTAAACGAGTATCTGTGATTTCTACTACACACAGCCCTCGACGAGCACGCTCAATAATGATACAAACTCAATAATCACTATAATTATCATTCGACTTATGTCGTATTCGAATTTTTAGTTGTATTTTAGCACAGCAATGCAACCACGTATATTTTGTACTAGAAATATAACTAAATTTGCTAAATCAAAGCTTTGATTGTGGGGTGTCAGCACCTCTGACATTGTAACCTTTTTTGTAAAACTCTTGGACCCCTACACCTAAATCGACACATTTCTTCAGAAGCTCACTTGGTCTAAAATAGTCGCTGCCAGGGCACATTTCATGAAACTTTTCGAGCTTGTTTAGCAATGTCGGTAATCCGATGTAATTGTCTGCCCAAAACATCGGGCCACCTGCATGAAAATAGGAAAGATTCAATTTAGAGTAATCATTCAAAAGACACGAAGTGATAGAAACGCGACTGATTGGTATTCACCTTTGAACGCTGGCCATCCATAGCCGTACAAGTAAATGATGTCAATGTCAGATGGATCGAGTGCGATTCCTTCTTCCAAGATCTTAAATCCCTCGTTAACGAGAGGAAAAAGAACTCGGTGAATAATTTCATCCGTACTTAGCTTCGTCCCCTTATGCGGCGAATCCATCGAATATTTATCAATCAACTTTTCCATCTCAGGTGATGGCAGGGCTTTGCGTCCATTACCAACTTTTAGATCGTAATTATACCAACCCTGAACATCACGCAAGTAATCAAAATTCAATTTCCAAACTCAACCATAACACATAACATAACATAAATGCTTTCAAGAATGTTTCGCACGAACCTTTTGTGCCTTTTGTCCCACACGGCCCCACTTTTCCACCATTTCATCAGCAAGTTCGGTGTATCGCATCCCATTCTTACGATTTGGCCCTACTTGACCTGTTCTTTGGTCCCTTAGTAGCCCTTTCTCCCGTCGAATATTGTACCTGAGTCATAGACAAATAGAGCACTCAGATTAGAACTCCTTCGATGACTTCAAAAAATAGAAAAAATGTCTTACCCTATGTCGTTTCCAGCAACATCTGAGACGAGAAATGGCCCGATTGCCATTCCATGACCCTTTCGACCAAGCGCATTGTCTACATCAGAAATAGTTAGACCTCCTTTGCCCCCGTAATCCGCGAGGAGCAACGCAGATTCAGAAGTGTACGGATACATCATTCTGTTCCCGACAAATCCATCGCAGTTACCCACCACTACAGGAACCTTTTTGATGCGTTTCGTAACGGCACAAATGATTTCCAAAGTCGCACCCGAGGTAGCTTTCCCACGAACCACCTCTACCAATTTCATGATGTGTGCTGGAGAGAAGAAATGCATGCCAGCACAATATTGACGTCGCTCAGGAGCGAGAGACGAAGCAATAGCGTCAACGTCAAGTGTGGATGTATTGCTAAGAAGGAGGGCATCCTTCTTGACCACGAGGTTGTTGAGCTTCGTAAATATTTCTTTCTTCACTTCGAGATTTTCAAACACTGCCTCGACGACCAGGTCGCAGTCTGCCAAGTAGGATATATCCGAGGAAGATTTGATATTATTCAGTATTCCTTTTGCTTTATATCCAGGTGTTCGACCCTTCTTCACTTCTCCGTGAATGGTTGCTTGGATGTATTTGATTCCGGCGTCGAGCCCTTTCGGATTGACATCGACCAATGTGACAGGTCCAAAACCAGCTCGGAGAAATGATATAGCAATACCTCTCCCCATTGTTCCTGCTCCTATGACACCGATGGCGCCCTTCCCCTTTTTCAATCGACTGCCAACAATGGTTGGAGCACTCTTCATTGTGGAGAATTGGCGGCCCGATGAAGATGATCTTTCCGCAAAGAAAATGTGCCTGTACGCTCGTCCGGCAAGGGAATGATACAACAAGTCGTTGAAGATATTTTTCTCCGCCTCCATGCCCTGTTGAAATGATGGCAATTCAAATGAAGCCCGAATGGCCTCAATAGTCGCATGCGCACTCTCTCCGCCCATATCTTTCGGAGGAACAGACTGCAAAACCAAGTCGCACAAATCACTGTTATCCATACCTTCCTCATCGTTAGGAACTGCTTTGAAGCAGAGTCGACGGCTGTCCATTTTCTCAGGCGAAAGGGTGGATGCCCAGTTTGCCCATCTCACGGCAACTTCCAAAATACCCTCCTCCTCCGAAGCGACCCCATCCAAAAAACCGAACTTCAATCCCTCGCTCGCCGTGCCATTAATTTTCCCTCTCACAATAACATCCAATGCATGTCGCACACCACACAACCTGGGCAACCGCTGCGTTCCACCCGCTCCGGGAATCAACCCGATCTTCACCTCGGGAAGACCATACTTCATGGTATTATCCGCAACCCGATACTGAGCCGCCAAAGCCAACTCCATCCCTCCTCCGAGAGTAGCCCCGGTCAATGCCGCAATGATAGGCTTAGGAGACTTTTCGATGAGATGGGCCAAATCGTTCAACGTGGGAATCCCATCTGGATCGGAGGTAGTCACTCCTCCGGTGGGGGATTCATCGTCGCTTCCGGAAAATTCCTTGATGTCGGCTCCGGCGCTGAAGATGCCTTTTCCATCGGGACGACCGACGAGGACGATTGCGGTGACTTTCGGGTCGGAGAGGGAATCATTGAGGGATTTTTGGAGATACTGCCGAACATGAGCTCCGAGGGCATTGACGGGGTTGGTTTTTCCGGGCGGGGTGCCGTTGGATATGGCGATTATGGAGACGTTGGGCGAACTGTCATTTGACATGGTGAGTGACCGATTTCCTGTTTGTCAGAAGCATCATGACGCATTGCTGTTTGTTAGGAAAAACGCCGAAGAAGGATGGCAACCATACTCGCTTCAAAATCAAAAGATAAAATGATGACAAGATGTTTTGTAGGTTACAAACTTCCCTGACAAGCATACCGCAACAATGGAAAACAACCTGAAGTCCCCGATTAAAAAAATTCAATTGAAAATCGGCCACGAATTTCCGCAAGAAAAGTCGAAAACATGTTTCAGGGACAAGAGAGCACAGCACAAAATGGTGCTCTTTTCCGGGGCCTCGGGTCCCGGGCAACCGCATTCATCAGACAACCACCATTTTCGAAAAATTTTCTCCCCAATCACAACTCACACTTTCTTCTCTTTTGAGTCTACACCCTTGTCTTCAACGGTTTGATACGATGTGCTGTGTTGTTCGCTCGCCGTGTTGTGATGATGGAATAAAGCGGCAATTTGGTTTCCTCTCTTCGTACCATAAAACAAAATAATGGACCTATCAGAGGCATGCGTGCAGCAGTCAACTGTGTATTGAATTGACACAATCAATCGCCAATCGCCAAACTTGCTTACGATCTGTTGAAAAATTGCAGGTAGTACTAGTGCCAGGCTTTAATAGTATCGTACTTTATTTTTTAAAAGATCCAGATATTTCAGATCCCACGTAAGCGTATCTTGAAAGATATTTGACAATGGAGCGGTAATACAAGCCTTTTGTACTATGAAAGCCTTCTAATGATAGAATCATTTTTCCTTAGTAGACTGACGACAACAAAGCAACTTCACCTCGCTGGTTTTTTCTTTTTGTTTATTAATGTTCTTCATTTTCATTTCTAGTTTTCCATTTTTTCGCCTTCCCCACCCCCGTCTCCAACGAATTCCGCAAAATGGCAAACTCACCACCTGACCGCCAAAGCCCGAAGAACGAACCATGCGCATATCGCAGCACTCTCTTTACTGACTTCTCGAGGATGCTACTGCTTGGAATTGCGCTGGATGTTTCTCGCATCGTCGCAAGGGAGGTCCTTGGCTCTCTGTCACCGGAGCAACGCTTGGATCGCAGAGATAACGCCGAAGAAGATGATGATACCAAGGGATGCTTGACATCCGCAACGACCAATACCCTGGATAGCAATCATTGGAGTCATTCTTCGTGGACTCGTCGTGCAGGCTTGCTTTTGTGGACGCTATTGCCGCCACCGTTAAT
Source organism: Conticribra weissflogii (assembly GCA_036940025.1). Taxonomy (NCBI): domain Eukaryota; phylum Bacillariophyta; class Thalassiosirophyceae; order Thalassiosirales; family Thalassiosiraceae; genus Conticribra; species Conticribra weissflogii. Next base: position 17,084 of record JALLPE010000070.1, read on the forward strand.
CCTCCTCGGCGTATGGAGTTATTCCACGGGACGAAAAGATCATGCCGCGATGTCGCCGTTTACTACTGGTGGGGTTTACGTGTCATCAATTTTCACTTCACTCGGCTTAATGTTGTGGATGAGTGGTGATACGAACGTTGCTCAAGAGACAACTTCTGATGATAGTGGCAACAGCAAAACCATTTCAAGTGAGGAAGGTCGAAAAAGTAGTGCAAAAATCCATCTGGAAAGTGACAACGAAGTCAAAAAAGAGGCTGAATTTCAATCTCCTGTTTTTTCAGACAAACGAGTACTTCGACTGAATTTTCAAGATGAAGAAAGGCGTCCTCGGAGCGATTCAATGCGCAGTACCATAACAGAACACAGCATCATAATGCCTACAATTGGGGCTCCTACAGAAATCAAAACACAAAAGAAATATCTTGAAATTCTAGTTCACAACGTGTCACATACGGACATGATTCTTGGGTTGTCACGAGATAAGGGGAGCGCCGGCGAATCTTCTTTCATTTCAGAATATGAAATAACTCCACGCAGGACAACAACAAATGCAAAAGATGGAGTTGGAACCAGAACTACAATCTCTGATGCCGAAGAACAGAAGAAGGAAAGATACATTCTCGCGAGGCCTCGGTTTTCTGCATTTGATATGTTTTCACGTCGTGTCCTCGAGGAATTGCAAAACCACATGACAGGCTCTGCAAATGATGTTTCCCACCACAATTTGATACAACAAAGAATCATCTCCTACCCGCGGTATGAGCGGTCGAGTGCAACAGCCCGCTACACTCTCGTCACTCCTCGTCCAGAAGACCAGTTTATGCTTCCCGTTGGGTTCAATCTCGAGCGCAGTGATCAATTAAAGACGGAAAATGACTACGACAAATTGCATGTTGATCATACTGAAATGCCGTCTTTGCGACTTCGTGGACGCGATGTCCCGAAAGTCGACCCATCTATCCTTGGCGAAACACCTGTGAAGGCAAGGGCCACAGTATGCCTGTCGAAACCGAATATTGAGCATATTTCACCGTTCCATGAGCAATTTGCTAGTCCAAAACCTACGAAGGATTCGCTCGAAGGCGGATTGCGCATCAATGCAGTGTTTTTTCCATTGCTATCTTCTTTGTTGGCAAGATGGCTGGGACAAATTGCAGACAAATATGGAGGCGAAATGGCCCGCCATTCATCTGAAATATCTGCGCCCATTCAAAATCCAAACGTAAAAAAAGTGTTTCTTCTCGTGTCTGGAGTAGGCACTCCGAGGAATTGGACACATTCAATGAAGGGGAATTCAACGGAATGCTGTTCAGAGTTGATGGAAATGTTTATCAAAGTACTTTATCCAGACATCACTGTAGTCAGAATTCATTCCGATACAAATATCTTGAGGTATGACGAAAATATCACGTTCGCCACTCAGGAGCTCATGCCCTGCATCGACTCTTACCGCGATGCGAATGCCAGAGGCGAGCCCTACCCTGACGAAAAACGCATCGGTTCAACAACTGACACAAAAGATTTTTTAGAACGCAAAGAATACAACCCAGATTGGAGGAAGTTCGTCTCAGTCACATATTCTTTTGCTGACGGGTCTTCAGCAAGAACGCACGCCATTCAAGCTGCACTCCGCCCATACCGACCAACCTACTTTCATTTTTGGCAGCTCAAAACCTTTTGGCACGAATCTAAGATAACGGATGAAGATATTGAGGTTCATTCATTTGAAGAGATGGAAACTGTGCCCGCGATTGCAGTTGATCAAACTTCAGATCATGTGTTGATGGTAGTGAATGAGATGAAAGCGTTTCGGAAAGATTTCCTTTCCACTTTGGAGAAAGGAAGAAGTGACTTGAAGTCTTTTTGGCTACGAAAATCGAAAAAGCCAGTGCTGGCAGTGTTGCTAGTTCACAAACCTGGAACGGGGCTAGTTTTCTATCGAGGTACAAACATGGAAGTCAGTATGCCTACAGGTATGTAATCGAGGAGAACATCATTTTTTATGCAATGTCTTTCACCACTACATCGTAACTAGGTTTCTTTGTAATCTACCTTCATTAGGATCTCTATGCGCTGAACGCAATGCGATTGGAACTGCATTGGCATCCGACCCTGGGTTGAAACGCGAAGATCTCATTATGGTTGCAGTGCTAGCAGTTCCCATGCCAGATGTACTCACCCAACCGATTTCACCTCCTCCCGGACCTTTAATTTGTCAATCGGCGTCAGTTGATGAAGATGTGTTTGCAAAAGAGATCGAAGAAAAATTGAAACAACACCAATATCATCAAGACTTTCGCAAAGTCGCCAGTGTATCTAGTTTTGCGAGTATTTCTGAAAATAAACGAGAGACTGACGATTGGGAAATGGAACCGATCAGACAAATGACGGGTTCGTCATTAGAAGTTTCAGAACTCAATATTTCTCGAACCGAGCGGGCAGATTCGTTTCATGATGTCGATGCCGGTGGTAATTCCACCCCAAGACGCCGTGTGGCACTCTATGAATCTTCTGACAGCCAGAAATCACAGAAAAGAATTGGAAAAAGAATGAAAAAAAGAAATACAACATGGGTCCCGTTATCTATGGAGGTTAGTATCATTTTATACCAAAGTTTACTCGGAAGAAATTCTCTATTTTCCCAACCAACAACTTCTAATTATCTTCGAACCAGGACATCAATCCTTTGAAACCATGTGGGTCGTGCAATGAATGGCTGAAGAAAATTGCAGAGTCTAACCCTCATTTTAAGGTCCTCACATTTACTGATACGCAATGTAATGGTGTATACATCAGCCCATGCCAACAGTGATCTGTTTTGGTCGCGACTGTTTACGTAATTAAAACGGATCCAAACAACGGTTGTTGTAAGAATCACTTTTGAGTTTTATTCAACGCACAAATTGCTATTATAACTAACCAATATCACACTAATTTTCAGATTTCATTACAACGACATACCTATGTGGTAAGGACGTAAAATGTAAGAGGTGCCACAAAAAGAACAATTTTTAAAGCGATAACATCTAAGTATTTCCCTGACGAAGACCTCGTAGTAACCCATGAGTCCAAATATTCATCAGTTTGGAATGAGTCAAAGTAGCCAGAAGGTGATGTATTAGACAGATTTTCCTCTCCACCGCCCTCTGTCTTGTCGCTGCCATCGCCATTGCCATCATCTTCTGTCATGTCCGATTCCACGATGGGGCGATCTGGTTTTTTTCTCGGTGGCAACTGCTCAAGGGGAATGGGGTCTGTAATTGTTTTCAGCGTCGGTTTAGGCACAGGTTTAAAGGTGGGAAAATATTCTTCCGTGGTATCTGTTGGAGTATCAGTTGTTGCGCTTGCTTGTATTGAAGGTATACCTGATGGTGCCGCATTCGGTGAACGAGTTGGGGTCTCTCCTGGAATGACCGGTGGGCACGACGAGTCCCATATGGTATATACATTACAATAGATGAAGCCAGGTCCGCAACTTCCGTACCTGCTACGACAGTGTGTCGCAACTGGACAAGGGTCTTCGTTGAAACAAAGAGGAATCATCATACGGACTGAAAGTAAGATTTGTCATTACAAGCGAAGATATGTCAAATATTAATACCCTCTTCTCACCGCCTGTGCAAGTTATCCCGTTATTCTCGACAACATTTTCAACCGGTTTAGTAGGATTAGTCGGACCAGACGGCAATAACAGACTGAACCTTGTGGGGGCAGACGTTGACGGCGAAGCAATTCCATCAGTCGGCGTTGTCGTAGGATTTGAAGTGGGTTGTTGCGTGGGTTGTCGTGTTGGCTCTGGTGTTGGTGACCGGCTCGGGGGTGGATTTTCTAAATAATCGATAATATCTATGTTAGAATTTTCAGGAGAAGGGGTCGGCTCAATCGGGGAAGTGGTCAGAGACGAAGAAACTCGTGATGAAGGAAACTCAGTAGTTCTCATTGTTGGCGGCAGGGTTCCTGTAACACTGAGGTCACCCAAGGATCCTCGAGTTGGATAAGGAGTTGTAGGAGGCCGAACCAAGGCAGGTCTCGATCCACCAGTGGGTTTGTCTTTTCCTCCACTTGGTTTTTTAAATGCTGGAACGGGTGGTGATGTAGGTGGCGAAGTCAGAACATCGAAGTAATCGTAGGCACCAATAGGAGTTTCCGTTAACGTTTGCCCAACCTCGACTTCCACCGGAGACATTGTTTCTGCTTCGGGTGAACTAGTTTGGATTATTGACGGCGTTTTGGTAGAAGGTTGAGGAGTCGTAGTTGGCTCTTGAGTTGGACAATCAGGTGTCCATGTAGCTCTTTCGTTGCAGTATGTTTCTCCGGGCCCACAAAACCCATATTGACTTCACGTATGGCAATATTTGATTAAGAGCACGGTGGAAACAAATTGAAGAATTTAACCGAGCAACATTACCTAACAGAAGAACAACGTACCTGCGACAATGGTCACTTTCAAAACACGGAGGAGCACCGCAAGGGCCCTGAAAGTTGCGAAACGGTTCAAGATTTGAGTCAGCAATCGATTTAAAAATAAAATGCGCACAGTTTCTCACATACATAAGTTGGTGAAAAAGTTGTTGGATTGAATGTTGGTGCCTCGGTAGTATTATTCATCGGTGCGGTAGTAGGTATATTAGTTGAGTTTGCTTGATCTTTAGTGTCATCAGCCGGGGCAGGCTTTGATTCGCCGGATGGTTTTGTCGCCGACGGTTTTTTTCCAATAGTTGTTAGTGGTGGCCGGGCGCTTGGACTTTCGTTTCCTGCAGGTTGAGCACTTTCAATTGCAGTCTCACTGGGTTGTTGTGGTATTATAATAGTGGGAGCAATTGTTGCCGGGGATTCATCATTTTCAGCAGGAGATGGCGCTTTCGTGCTAATCGATGTAACGTCATTGCAGGCAGGGGCTTCCACACACTGGGCAATATCATCGCAGAAGAAATCATCTCCATCGCCAGTATCTTCATTATAGCAATCGTCGAACAAATCACACTTATTCTTGGAGACTTCGTAACCCTTTTCTGCTAAAGGCTTGGCAACGCATCGGAATGACATGCTAACTTTTCCTGTAGACCCACCTCCTATCGCAGTACCTCCTCCGCCGTCGGCACAGGCGGGCGCCGCCACACATTCTTCATTTTCTCCACAAAACCAATCATCGCCGTCTTCAATAAATTGGTTGTAACAATTTGTAAACTTGTCGCATTTATTCGTTGCCACTTCATACCCTGACTGCACCAAAGGGCTGGCTACACACAGATAAGATGAACCTCCTACACTAACTCCAACTCCGGAGTTACCACTCGGTTCGGAATCATCTCCCCTGATCGGAGACATTGTAGGTGTCGCTGTTTCACCGCACCTTCCAAATTCCGTCCTTTCTTCCTCATAAAATGCACCACCAGATTTGATAACATTTCCATCGAACATTACTTCATACGAACCGTTTCCGTGCTCGCAACAAACGCCATCTCCCCCGGTATCAAAAATTGTGAACTCATAGCATTGTTTTTTGTTGATGCATTCGTGCCATTTGAACGATTTTCCTCGTTCAAGCTCGTCGTTGCCCCCCTCAACGACGATTTCGCCACTTTCGTCAGTTACTGACCATGAATTTTCCTGTGTAACACACGGAAACTAATTGGTTAGGTTTCATGAGGCCCAAATCATGGGTTCCGAGTAGGTTTCAAGTTATAACATTTTTCACCTGCGGCCAGTTATCCGCAACAATTTCTACTTCCAACGTCACACATGTCTCTGGATCAACACTCGAGCTGCCTTTTCCATCTACGTTGTCCCCTTCGCCTTCCGGATAACCCATTTCCTCAGTACATCCTGTGTAAGCGAAACAAGACTATTTGATTGTTTTGACCGAATGAAATAACTGCATTTTGAGACTATGATGAATTGAAATGTTTGCGTCTGAAAGTATATTGCATCACTTACTTCGCCTTCTGGACATTCTGGATCTTCCCCTGACGGACACTTTTTAGGGCACTTCGTAATTGCATAGTTCCAATCAACGCCACAATAAAAACTCGCTTTTAACGCAGGCATGGGAGCAAAAGTCTTTCGTCGAAATTATTGTGTTTTGTTTTGGTCGTTTTCGTCAATGTTCCACGGTTTGTTTTTCACCGCAAAGAAGGCGCGCAAACGATTGATTAGCATGATAAAACCAGACTGAGCAAAAATGAGTTTCGTTTGACTAGCAAAAAATACTCACTGGTCTTTTTGTTGGGGACGTAGTAGGGCTCCTTGTCGGAACCGGCTCTGTGGGCGATAAAGAAGGTTTATTAGATAAAGTTGCCGATATTGTTGGCTCCATTGAATTCGTTGGACTGGTTGTTGGGTACTTGGTGGGAAACTTTGTTGGCCGCTTAGTTGGTGGTGGAGTTGGTTCGAATGTTCTACCGTCGCAATTGGTGCCGAAGTAGCAAATTTGTCCTGGCAGTGAAGCAGTAATACAAGTTAGATACATATTTGTTGTCATTTTTACGAACAAGCAAACAACTTACCCACTGGACACTCATTTGCAGTAGGACAATGAAGGCCGCAATTTTTGTTGGCATCGTCAATACCTATCCCGCAAAACCAATGGTCTGAAGGATCATCTGAGGGGAAAGGAAGAGGGTCCGGAGGAGGAATTGGGAATTCTGTAGGTATTTTGGTTGGTGTAAGTATTGGCTTTAGAGTCGGGGTTTGGGTTTCGTTGGTAGTGGGCGAAGGAGTGGGGGGCAAGGAGTCGTAATTACGAGCATCGCATTCTGTAATGTCGTGGAAACAAATGTGCCCTGCAACGAATCGTCATATTGACATGGTTCAATCGGAACAAAATGGTTTTGTTAAGTTCATGATGAATTATTTATAATTGAATCAATCATGGCAGAAGTCTTGGAAAAAAACACAGAAGAAGTTGGAATGAAAATACATGGAAACTTACCCTGAGGACAATCTGCAGAAGTCCCAGAAGGACAATGTTGGATACAATTTTTCACATCGTTGATCCCAATCCCACACCAATAATGATCACTAGGATCGTCGCTGATACCCCCATACGTCGGTCGGCCGGTGCCCCCCGGACTTTGCTTGGGGGGTTTTCCGGATACGAAACCATCCCCGTGGCCAAATTTCGCATCGCAACTAGAAAAGGCGAAGCACTTTATCCCGTCTTCGAAGCCTTCGCATTCTTCATGTTGTCCCGAGGGACAGTGTTGGCGGTTCATGCAGTCAGGATCGTCCCATTTGTAGCCGCAGAAGAAAGTGTCTTCTGGCCCTCCTGTCCACTCGGGGAGTTTTCGTCGCTGATGTAACGCGGTGACGGCATTGGGTGGTGCGAACGGCGGCAGCGATGATATTTTTTGAGAAAATAGAAGGAGCAAATGAGACGAAGATCTGGCGTTTCGCAGGCGACGAAATCGGGGCCGTCTTCGTCGTTTTCTTATAGCTACCGGTTTCGCACTGATTCTTGAAGTTGTAATCACGATGGATACGGATGGAAACGGTATTTTCATCGGCGACGCCATGGCTTTGGAAATTGCGGGGAATTCAGGACTGTTCGGTCGACTGTTTACTGAGCATCGTGGTTCTTGCGAAAAAATAATTTGAATGTTAGAGTAGACAGAGTTCGTCCTGCACAAGGTTGTTGTCGCCCGGGCAAGTTTGCGTTTGTCGGTCTCTCTAGAGAAAGTCAGCAATTCAGGAGGCCAGTCCGCCCACGAACAAAATAATGTATGTACACAACACCCTCTCTCAAACTCAGTACATCTTCTACCCTGCACAATATATAATTCAAAATATTACATTACAAATAAATTTTATGCTGTCACGATCATGTGTGTGGTACAATACCTACAAAACCAAAATTAATGTGGGAATACTGGTAAGAACCCATGAACTAAATTTTGGAAATAGCCCAGCCCCTAGAGTCCCGTTACCAAAAAGATCTCTCTAGAGTGGCTTATAATAATTCCTCAGTACGACGGTAAAAAATTCATAATTTGACTAAAATAATGAAGAGACATATGCAATACGTCGTATAGTAGTACCCTCGTTGAGTGAAAAAATACCCTGTATTGTACAATCGATCACCTCCTCTCCCTCAACTCTTCTACTTAAAGGAATAACCAGAAGACGAAGCGCTTTACAATAGTTAGAATACAATTTTAGAGGTAAATTACGTTATCTATTGCTCTCCTGGGGAAAATGTGTCATAGCTAAGTTTTGAACATTCCACTGCATCGAAGACGATTCTCTGTATCAACTCTTCAACAGTGGGAATATCTCCTATCAATCCCTGACTTTGACCGATAAACTGAACACCCTCCTCAACATTTCCATCTACAGTTGCTTTCATTAAGGACTCTGTCGCAGCTCCAAATTGTGCAATAATATACATTTTGTCGAACTGTGTCAAAAGCCCAGGTATAACTTTATATAAAGGAATGTTCATCTTCCTAGCCGCCGCAAATGCACGCGAAATCACTAATGGCAAAGATGCCCGTTTCGAATTCAACCGCAATGATTCGTCACTTTTCAACACCCGTGCAGGTATCCCATCAAAATGTTTCCCATACAAAGTATCAGATTCTGTACTCCCGCCATCGATATCAGAATTAGACACAATTTCCTTTACGCGTTGTGCCAGCCCCGACTCCTGGGTAATTGCAAACCTCGATCCCATTGCCACGGCATCGGCTCCCAGTGATATTGCTGCTGCCAATCCCCTCCCATCGGCAAAACCTCCGGCTGCAACCAACGGGACCTCTGGAAACCGTTTGGATATGCAAGGGATTAAGACCAATGAAGTGACATCCCCTCCGTGAGCTGCTGCCTCGTGACCCGTTAGCATTAAGGCATCAGCACCGGATTCTAATGCACTTTGAGCATGTCTGGCGTTGGTGACCGTGGATAGAACTTTACCCCCATAATCATGGACACGTTCGGCTATCCAATCGCCTTTTCCCAAGCTGATGTTGAGGATGGGCACTTGTTCTTCAATTGCTACTTTTGCGTTTTCGGTGGCCCCCGGCATGAGTAATGTCGCTCTATGAAATAATTGTTCAATTAAAATGATTAATTGCGTTGATTTCTCTAATGGATAGGAAGTGTGCAAACTTCGTTTAAGATATTCGAATACGTTTTCCGTACTCGGAACTTACCCGATTCCGAAAGGTTTGTTGGTTCTGGAGCGAATAACATTTATTGCATCTCTGGTTTCGTTTTCATTTAAGGGGCCCGTTGCAAGGATGCCAACTCCACCTTTTGATTTTAGGAGACAAAATATTATGAGCAAAGCTTTTGTGTTCGAAACTATAGCACAGAAAAAATACGACGATGGCAGTGCCAACGACGCACAAGGGACTTTGCTCAAAGGTCTTACCAGCGTTGGATACGGCGGCTACTAGGGTTGGATCCGATATCCAAGACATGCCGGGGAGCACAATCGGATATTTGCATCCGAATAAAGATGTTATTCGTGTGCGTATGGCGGGGGCGGCAGAGGACATGGTTGCGGGTAGTGTTGTTGTTGGACGAGAATCGATAATTCGACCTTTCCTTTCATAAGTTTCACTTGTTTTAACGAATATGTATCACTCTATGGTACTACTTTAGTGTCTTCTTTGTTCCTGGGTAAGTACCATACCTATCGTGTCTAGGTAGAGGCATCGACGATATTATTACCGTACGTAATATCATCCGATTTTGACCAAATGTTGGGCGAACGTCTTTCTGTAGAGTGAGGAAGAGAGTTTTAGTACTACTAGTATGTACCTAACAATTATTTCTAAAATATGTCATAATGGTCGATGAGGTTCGTGGTTCTCAATCGTGTTAGCAATAACATTGCAACTAATATTAGGTACTACTAGTAGCAATACCATTGAACGAATCGTCTGTCGTGTGTGGCGAATCTTTTTGACACAGATGATGTATTGGTCATCTTGTTAATTCCATTCAGTGCAGAACAAATAAATTTCGACAGAAAAAGTACGATACTACATCATCATCATCAAAAACAAACAAACAACTTAGGAAAAATTACGTAATCATAAATTTTTATCGTACGATTTCGTTCTCACCATCAATTCCATCTCGCCTCAATCAATTCATCTCACTTTTGTCAGCACCTGCACTTCCAGGCCAAGAGAAAACATGACATTTTCACCCACACTAGGCAGGAATTTGCAAGCCCTCGACCCCCTGAACCT
>JALLPE010000071.1:0-15643 GCA_036940025.1 Conticribra weissflogii
GTCTTTTTGGATTTTCTTTTTCTTTGTTTTTCTTAGAGTATTGGACACGTGACTTACCCCGGGGACATGCAAGGGACACGTGACTGAAAAAATTCTGCAAAAAATATGGCCGGCCATCCGATTCTGTCCCTGGGAATTTATGACATGTCCCTGTCTGGAGGACATGTCCGGGACATTTCCAACTAAGATGCTTTTGTTGGAGCAAGAATACATGGTCACTCCCATTCCAGGTAAAAATGTAACCAATGATAGAGACAAGTAAAATTTTAATCATTCACAGGTGAGTTGAATCTAAAAATACTTATTAATTACAAATATATATCTCAAATACATATAAGATCATTCACATTTTTGCAATTGTCACTTTTCTTCTGTCTCTCATCTTCAGAATAGAATTACAATGGAAATGGAATTGGGTATCTTTGTCCATTGCTGGTATATTTCAAGGAGATCCTGTCTGCAGCTGTATTATTTTCATATTCATCATGATTCATGAAGAACTACTAGCATCTAGTTCATGCCACAAGGTTGAAACCAACACCTGAGTAATGGCCAGCTGCAAGAAAGGATGTTCTGAGACTCTAGACTCAAGTGGATCTTGATTGGCTTTGGTAAATGCAGGCAATCACTTCCACAATACTGGGGAAGAGAAAATCACAGTCTTGCTTTGAAGATAACACAACCCCCATGCAGAAAATGGTGCAGTATGTTTTGGGTAGTGGTCTAATAGGACTGAAAATAAGAGTTAGATGAAAACAAATGTTTCACTCTCTTCTGAAAATAATGCCTCACTGATTAACTATTGCAAACATGATTAATTTGATTGAATCTCATTTCATGTCAAGAAATATAACATACACTTTTATTGTCTTTCATCAAAGTCTTTGCCAACTTTACTTTGATCATCACTTGGAGACTTTTTGATTATTACCAACAAGCAAGTCAATGTCCAAGTCATCCTCCATTTGTTGACTAACTTCATCCTTCATCATGCTCTTCTTCTATGTTATATTTTCCCATGTCTTTTTTCCTTTATTACATACTTCAATCTTCAAATTTATTTGTAAACAGTATCAAGATGGCAAAATTAACTCAACATCTTTATTGAAGAAAGCCTAATCAGATGCAAAATTTTAACTGGCAACAAAAATGGAATGATTAAAGAGCTTTGACACCTGTTCATGGAAGGTATCTGGACGCTTTTCTGATTTTTTCATGGATATCCTCTCTTTTTTGTCATTCCCCTCTCTGAAGGTGCTTTCAACCAATGTATGACGAATGCATTCCACCAGATACATGGTACAGAGTGTTGTTGCTGATTTTGCAAGATATTTCAACATCATTTTATTAATGATAACAGTTGCAGTATTCAAGAGAGAAGACTGCTCAGTTTCACAAGATGATTTATTTCCAGGCACAATTTGCACTTTTTGATTATCCATGTTGATAATATTAGCAATGAATATAGTGTATCCCTTTTCACTGCACAGGAATGTAATACTTCCTTTATAGGACAAGGGAGAAATGTTGTTGTAATAATAGAAAGATAAGATGGGTTACAGTATTGCCCCTTTGATCAAGATGTAGCCTTTTTGATGAGTTCATTTGATTCTCGTGGAATGAAATCAGGAAATCCAGCAAGTCCTTTCTCCTATATTCAAGACAACAAGAACAATTAGTATTAAAGCATCTGGGTCATCCTTGTTCATCATATTTTTTGGAAAATACATTTGCTCCCAACTGTGCAATACCAAAAGACTTTATTTCCTCATACTCAACCTTCCTGGAGTACAGTGATGCAATAAGACTGTTGTCAGTAGGTGAGTGGTGGTATTAGTGTTAGTGTCATTTTCACAAACCTCGTTGTTTTTATTATCAAAGAATTTCCCATCAATTGATTCAATTATTTCAATTCCTTCAATACTGTCATGTGGAGGGGGAATGGTTACATTCATTTGGTAGAGAACATTAGGAATGGAGATGGAGAAAGGGTGGTTGCTCTGATTTGTTATGACAGGACTCTTCTCATGTTAGTATTGATTTGAGGGCTCAGCATTTTTGGACTCAGAGTGATGAATAATTGGATGGAGCTGTCACTAATTGTGGAGCAGCAGTGAAATTCTTAAGTGGTGGAATGAGGAGTCTGTGGAACAGATATGAGCTGTACTAAAAATAATTTTGCCAATCCTCTCTTGGGTCTATGTTTGTGTGGTCTCTGCTAGCACGTCATGCAAGTGGAAACCATACAAGCATAGACTACTTTTTTGTGACTAACCAAGTATAGACCCTTGACATGTGACACAAATATTTTGCTCTGCATGTTTGATCTCAGCTTGCATTTGATAAAGGCAGGCCCACCATAGAGAATGGACCGAGCCTTAATGTTGTTGAAGGTTCCTCGGTGTGCACAATATGATATAATATGTTATTGTAACTAAAAAAAAACGTCGCTAAAAGACCTTCGCTATTCCATTGTCTTCCAGAGATAACCTTCTCACGAAATAATTTTTTTACCCAACGCATTGCTCTGCGCATTGTTCAACTGCATATGAATATTATTATGTACTGTATAATATTATATTTAAAGAAAAATACATTGGTATTTATAGTAGAGAGTGTACATTATTTTTTATCAACGAAATCGCTTGAATCGCTAGCTAATCAGCGAGAATTGCTATTTTTTCTTCACCACATACCACATTATTATTACCTACAACAATAAAATATTATTTTTTTTTCGAGCCTGTTGCAACAACATTTCTACCACCCGCACCGTATCAATTTGTAACAACAAGCTAAATCGTTTTCCAAAAAATAATAACAAGCATGAGTGGAGCCTACGGAGAACCAGACTGGGCCACTCCCTCGGCCTCAGCACCCTCCCCTGCAGCATCCGCATCCGCACCCGCCGGGACATCATCGTGGGCAGCAGAAGAAGACTTCGGTGGCGCCGGGGCAGCAAATCCCAATTCTTCGGCAACATCTAACGCTCCTCGGTGAGTCGGCTCAGTTTTACTAGTTCAGCCTTTCGCCTTGACCGATGAAAATAATTTGGATATTTGGTATTGATTGCGCATTCATCTTTGGTCTCTTTCATTTGGTGTCAATGAAGAATTTCCGTCGCAGTTACCGAACAATCATCCAGAGTCGTCGCGTGTGCTGGTATTGGGGGAAGGGTGCGAGGGCGTTTTGAAACTGAGGATACCACACTTTGCTCGACACAGTGAATCCTTCGAGATCACAATTTCAGTGGGTGCAAACGTATACGTACTGTCTGATTCAACCTCGGCCATCTCCGTTGTCTCCCGCTGTCTGTAGTTACTTGCACTTTTGTAACCTGAGGAATTGTCTTCCTTCAAAAACCCTAACCTCAATTTTGCCCCACAACTCTTCCTATAATCATTAGTAAAAACTCTAACTGGATTCAACGCATTCTATCTATATTGTGTATGGGACTCGCAGCAATGATGTGCTGCCTTGGAGTCTTCGGGATCTTAGAACATGGGGAACTTTCAGAAATCTTCGTCTCCATATATATGATTTTATTCTCCATACTCCTCTTCTGCTATGAGCTTATGTGGTGGACGTCCATTGATAAAATCAACAGAAATTTGAGAATGAACTTTGGCTTCCTCTATGGAGTGAAGGGAAAAGCCGCATATTTGATCTTCATTGCATTATTAGTTATAGGGTTGAAGGACGATGTAGACGTCAAATTTCTGCGATACATGACTGGAGGAAGCTACTTGGGAATTGGTGTTATTCTTCTATTTTTGCATGTCACAAAACCAGACCTATTGGCTACCTTCAAAGCTCCTACTGCGGGATTCAGCGGTAATTCGCCAGTTTAGCTTGGTGTAGTGTAATCGATCTTGTGTACTACTCCTTTGAACAATGATTTGTTGTTTGGAACGGCGCGTATCTTGTCCATAATCATCACGTCAAAGCTGTATGCGGGTAGGATGTTTTTCATTATTTCGTCTGTGTTATTCTCCAATTTAGATCGTACTATGCTGGAATAGGCACTTTTCCAGCGAATGACATTGATACGAGTAGAACTTTTTGTCTAAAATCACTACTTAAAAAACATCATGTTATCTTCACATTTTGAAAAAAATTCAGATTTCTCTGGTTTCAAGCAAACAAGAGCGTTATGACAATGAAGTAATATTATTTGTTGATCCACAGATCATGTAATTGGCTGCCCATGATTTTCCGTGCTTGAAATATATTGTTACATCATCCAGACCTATCACCCGTATCGAAAATAACTCAGAACGAAAAAAGAAAAAAATCAATTCTCGAGTTTCAAATTTGTCCTCGTCGGCATGGCAGCCACTGATCCGGTTTTGAAACTTCTTACACCGCCGAAACTTTTGAAACCCCATTCTTCCACACATCGACGCTCAAATCCGTCGCTGAGAAGAACATTCTCCACCCAATTATTTCCGTTTCCGTTAAAATCTGAATCTTCACAAGCGTTCACAACATCGGCGTCCAACTCCACCACGGCCTTTCCACCAGCCAGCATTCTAACTCTCACATTTCTCGTTTCATCTAGTTCAAGCTTTTTCCTTACAAACTCTTCTGCCCTCTCAACTGCCTTTAAGTGAGCTTCCGTTGCAGATACTCCCATTGCTAAACGAGACCTAAGACAAGGTGACGCAGCTGCGTTCCAATTTGGGAGGCCGAGATATCTCGCTGCCTGCCGAACTTCATCTTTGGTTATTTGATCGAGAGGAGATGCGACATGAAAATTTGATGCTGCGATGAGCCCAAGTCGAGTGGGGTCTTGTGTATCATCGGCATTAGTTCCATTGTACAGAATCAGTTGCGGGCGTTTCTCAAGTAGATTGTTTGTTGGGTTGAAGTGCTTCTTTTGATCTTCTATGATATGGTTGGCAACACTCTCGAGAGTGGAATAGAGATGAGTTTTGCAAACGTAACAGGCATGGCCATCATTTCTAACGTAAGCCTCATCCGAACCCTCATCAGTTGTAACTTCCATCAAAGGCATGCCGATCACATCTGCCACTGCTCTAGCCATTTGTATCTGAGTTTGAGGAACCGCTGGAGAAATACCCAAAACTGCCTTGGCTGTTCCAAGAGAAAAATTATTTCCATTCCGTATTGCATCCGTGTGATTGTCTGTAATATTAAAGGTCGAGAACGTGCGATAAACGAGTGCAGCCACGAGAGAAGAATCGACACCCCCACTAAATGCAACAACATTAGCTGCTGAAGGATCCATCATCTCGGCAGTTCTCGAAAGCAATTTGTCGACAAGCTCCGCCGACTCATTTTCGGTGTGAACATAATATGGCGGCTTTGTAATATCATTTGATCTCAAGCCCCATGCACTGCTACGAGTGATTTTAACATCGTTTCGAGCGTCTTTCACCGCAATGCCTTTCTTCGTATCCTTATCAACTTCCTCGTCGTCGTCGCCGAGATGCCTCGGGTTGCACGAAAAATTGTGTGTTTGTACGTGGACGGAAGTCCGTGTGGGACAGTCCTGCCGATGGACGAATGAAGATGCCAACCTTGCAGCCAAAATGCAGGATTGGTTTGTTGAAGTCTTCGCATTTGAATTGGCTTCATGGATGAAATTTTTTCGGCTTGCCAAGAGGAAGTTTTTCAATCTCGACACCATGGTTCTTTGTCACTGATTTTTTCTTCGATATATTATGAGGAAAAAGATGAGAGGATGCGTGCAGACAACAGAGACGACCTCGCTCGTGTTGTATTTTTTTCCTTTTTTTGCGATGGACCACGCGAACGACTACATGACTCCCTACTGACGACAGAAGAGTCGCAAAATAATAGAACGCGCGACGAGAAGTGACGTGTCGCCCCCGCATGCCCCACTCACTCATCAATCAAGCCATATATTATATTTAAGTATTATCTGGCTCCTTCACACCGCTTCCGACCATTGAGACGATATTAGCGAACACTGTGGAATTGATGATAGAAAACAACTTCCGCGATTAATTGATATTTTTTTTCTCCTTCGTCGTTGTTTGCAATAAACGCAATGCTCCCCCCAGCACAAAGAATCTAAGGAGGTAAAATTGGTCTTCAATGCCGCTTCTTATGTCGCAGGGGCCTTATCTCTATGTGACAGTTTTTCGGCAGCTTGCAGCTATATTTTTTTCCAGCAAAATTGTTATGATTACTTCAGCGTTGCAAGTCAGTGGTCTCATACATTACGGGTATCGTTCTTCTTCCAAACCAAAATTAGTTCTTCTTGATCGGGATGGTGTTGTCAACCAAGACGTGGGCTCTCCCGGAGTGATATGCAAATCTCAATTTGAGTTGACGCCTAATGCAGGAAAAGCGATTGGAAAATTGAAGAGAACATTTAACTGTCCCGTTGTATTGATAACGAATCAAAGTTGTGTCGGGAAAGGTCTGCTAACTTTGTCAGGACTGGAGGAAATTCACAATCACATGCAGTCGCTTCTGCTTCAAGAAGACAGCTGTGCAAAAATTGATCAAATATACGTTTGCACCTCTGTTCGAGAATGGGATGTAAGGAAGAAACCAAATCCGGGAATGATTATAGAAGCTTGTACTGACTGGGGTATCGACATCAAATCCGGTTTCGACATGGACAGTTTAATTTTTATCGGAGATTCGTTGACAGATATGCAGGCAGCCAAAAGAAGTGGTGTACATAATCGAATATTGGTGGAAACAGGATATGGATTCGACCTCATGGGGAAAACGAAGGCAAATAGCGTATTTGAAATCGTTGACAAACCTTTTTTTTCTTCGAAACCCGCGGCTTGTAATGAATTGATCGAAGTTGCGCCATTTTTTTACGCAGAAAATTTGGAAAAAGCTGTTGAATGGATTGTACAGGGGTGATGGAAGTACTTGGTACATTTCAATATTGCAGCATGCACGTTGTGTCATTTTTTTCGATATGACTCAGTGCAACAACTTTCATTTTCATTGATGTAACATTTTGAATTGCAGTGTTCACTTAAAGTTTGAATATAATGAGATGTTGTTGAATTTGAACACTGTAATAAAAAATGCATCGTTAACTCAAACAAATAAATGGATAAATTCAGCCTAAGTCGCCATCTCAATTCCCCCTCTAAGATTGCTATCAACTCGTAAAAATATCAAAAATAGAGGTTGGTTTGATGTATGGAGAATTGGACAAGTATGGGTGTCTTGCTATTCTCACAAATGAGGGACGGTCCTTCGGATCGCGAGCTAAGCATTGCAGAATTAGATCAGCGAGGTCATCATCGGGCACAGCATTAACATTTGGCTCAAAGTTTGGTAGCCTCCTCGTGATGTCATGTGCTTTCATACCGTCAAAAAAACCACGCCCGGTGCTGATTTCATACAAAAACATCCCGTACGACCACACATCATAGGAATATTCTAGCAGGAAAGACTCCGCATTCCCGTTTACAAATGACTCAGCAAATTCCGGTGGGCATGCTTCTGGGGTGTAATCCACCGGAGTGGTTCGCACAGGCATGCAGCTTTCGAGATCAATTCCTCTAAAGTAGTACTCCCCGGTTTTATCATTTTCAATCACAACGAAATTTTCCGTCTTAAGATCATTCCAAACTAAACGTGATGCATGCAGAGCTTCCACACATCGAAGTGCCGTCTGAGCACAGTTAAACAAAAGTTCTCCTTCCAGTCTCCCTCCAACTTTTGGCATAAAGGCTTTCACATCTGCTACTCCTCGTTGCATGACCAATGCACTTTTGTCGGGTCGTTCCGGAACCATTGGTAAAAACTCCACCCTACGAATAAAGCTGCCTTTCTTCAAGCCTCCGGATACTTTTTGGTAATTGGCGAATTCGCGTTTCATCGCTTCCTTATTCCCTGATACTTTGATGACCAGTGCTTCTCCCATTGGCTTTCCTGTTGGCGACGAGCGATAAGCCTTTTGGATAAAACTTCTGCCGTTGACGCTAGGCGAAGCAGCTCCTGCGAGTAAGTACTTCCCATTTCCGAGGGTTTCACCTGTCAAATCTTTGATTTCAATACTCCTACTCGCATTTTTCATGACCTCTTTGACGTCTTTGGCATCTACGATGTTGGAATCCCTGGACACACCCGATGGAAGAGATTCCATGGACATTTCCAAAGGAACCCCGAGTCTATAACGTGACCCTGATGAAGTCGTGATGATTTTTCTTTCTGAAGGTTGAGTTGAATCTGCCAATGGACTCGTTACAATTGCATCTCCATCGGGAATTTCAGGATGGTTTGTAACTTTTCCAGATATTTGTATTTCTCCATCGATACTGCCTTTGATGACAACCCAATCGTTAAGAATTGGAACTGAAGTTTTTGTGGGGCTCGACCACAATTGCCATGGGTTGGACTTAACCAATACGTATTAAAATCGGTTAAAAAGTTGAAACACGAAGAATAAGAGGAAAAAAATGTAAGATTTATGGGTATCAGTAATTCGAATGGACACCAAAGAAATCACTAACCTCAGCCTTTTGTTTTGCTCGTGTATTGGAAGTATTACTCGAATCTCCCTCATATGCGGATAGGGAAGCCTCTAATTGCCTGATTCTCTCTTCGGCATTATCAAGAGCTCTTTGGCTTTGGACTAATTTTGCTTTCGTTTTATCAAGTTCATTTCTCGTGCCGCTTAGCTCTTGCCTCGTGGAGGATAGCGCTTTCTCCAAATCACGTACTTTCAACCGCAATTGTTGCTGCATGTTCTCCAAGTTCGTCACTGCCGATTCAAGCGCCGTCTCGAGACTGGACACTGCTGTCTGGGCCTGGATAAGTGCTTCATCCTTCAATTCCAGAGTTTTTAGGAGGTCGTGGTTAGCGCTCGCGTTGCTTTTGGCAAAGAGGGCACTTCCAGCTCTCGGATTACGACAAGCGATGGCCGCTTGCGCGGAAGCTCTGTCACTGGTATTCAAAGGGTGCACCAATGCGTTGATGCTTAAAATGATTTCAATTAGGATGATGGATGCTATGAGCCTCCCGGACATGGTGGCGATCAGGGGGCTTCGAGGATAGCGTTTTCCGTGCCCAAGAGTTGATATCGCTATTAGAAATATTCCATTGTTTTTTTCAGTTGATGTTATTACAATTTTTTAGATTGCACAAGGCCCACTCCCTTCGAAAATAATGTTATTTTTTTGGTTTCATCACAACATCAAACCTAAAATATTGATTTATCCCTTCCTCAGTTCCGCGCTGAAATAAAGAAGATTTTCCCCGTGCGAACAACAATTGGACCCGCTCTCGTGTTGATTTGAGCGGTTTTTGGCAGATATCTTGCAAACAAGCCCAACCATGTCATTCGGCGCCCCCGCCCAAACTGCCGGCCTAGTGGGCTCCTGCACGTCCGGCACCAATGCCTCCGCGGCCCCCAACGACTATTCCCTTCCCCAAGCGGGCAACGATGGAATCTCAAGTATTATTTGGAGCCCCACTGCCAATCACCTGGTGTCGACGAATTGGGATGGTGGTGTTAGGTGCTGGGAGGTTCAAGAAAGTGGGGGGCAGATCCGTGCCATGCCGAAAGCTCAGGGTTTGTTCCTTTTTGTCTCGTCAGTCTTTTAAACCGATGCGCTTGTCCAATCGTTTCTGACTGCTATTTTTCGTTTCTTATTTGCTTTGCATCACATCAACTCTTAATTTTCACGTCACAAATATTGTCGATGAACCCTAACCAGTCAACCACGAAAATAACTCCCCAGTCCTAGACTCCGCCTTCTCCCCGGACGGCACCACCGTCTTCTCCGTAGGCGGCGACAAAGCCGTCCGCATGTGGAACCTCGCCCAACAACCTCCCAACGGCGTTCCCCAACAAATTGGCGCGCACGACCAACCCATCAAATCCGTCGGCTTCCTCCCCTCCTCCAACCTCATCGTCTCAGGATCGTGGGACAAACTCCTCAAATTTTGGGATGCCCGGCAACCCAACCCCGTGGGGCAGCTCCAGCTCCCGGAGCGGTGTTACGATTTGGACGTGAGGGGTAATTCCATGGTGGTGGCATGCGCGGGCCGGTCCATATTGGCGTACAATGTGCAGGGCCAACCGCAGGAGCTACAGAATAAGGAAAGTCCGCTGAAATTTCAGAGTCGGTGCATTGCGGCCTTTCCGGATCAGACGGGTTATGCTGTCGGGTCGATCGAGGGACGGGTCGGCATTCAGTACGTGACGAAGGTTCAGGGGAAGGATTCGTTTGCGTTCAAGTGTCATCGACAAGATAATAATGTTTTCCCGGTGAACTGCATTTGTTTTCATAAGGGGTATGGGACTTTTGCCACCGTGGGCGGAGACGGGGTCGTGAATTTTTGGGATAAGGACAATAAGCAGAGGCTCAAGGGTTTTAATCCCATTCATCGGACCATTTCGTGCGCGAGTTTCAATGAACAGGGAAATTTGTTCGCGTATTCGAGTAGTTATGATTGGAGTAAGGGGAGTGGGTATTATGCTCCAGGTACGCCGAATGAGATTTGGGTGCATCATGTTTTGGACGATGAAATCAAGCCCAAGAAGAAAAGTAGCTTTCGGTAAATAATTCATGTAATTAGATATTGCGAAGTAATCATCATGGATGTCATACAGGGAAATATAGATCGAAACATTTTGGTTTGCTTTTCGATGTATCTTAAAAGTTTCTGTTGAAGAGATTACAACGTCATTCATTGTGAATTGAAACTAACCTATTTGATAACGGTTTACTAAAGATTTCAATTGTCGAAGACAAAACGAGAAAGATAATGAAAATGCCAAGGTCCCACCTTCGAAACAATGCCGAAGCGTTGTTGTGCCGATCACTTAATCAAAAATAATATCCAATGCATTAATTGTTGACGGAAACACAAAACATCATCTTCTTCTCCAAACAAAACAGCCCGCCTTCAAATCATTACATCCATCCCTCAAACAATCCCACGCCTCTCCACCTCCAAAAGTTTTCTCCCTCAACCCCGCCTCGACCACCCCCGAAACGCTCACATAAATCCCACCTTTTTTCACAACCCTCGTCAATTCCCCCACCGCTTTCTCAAAGTTTCCATCTCCTGATAAATATATTGCATCCAACGCCCCCTTCTCCATAATGACATCAAATTCTCCAGTCCATTCCAATGGCAAATTTCTCGCATCAAGGACACTCAACCGAATAGAATCCTGATTGCCACTAGCATTCTTTGGAAGATATTCCAATAAATCCCTCTGGCGATCAATAGCACCGGGACTGTAATCAAACGCCGTCAAGGAACGAAATCCAGAATTGTACAAGTCCAATAATAATGGATCATTGCCACATCCCGGAATTAAAATGGATAAATCCTCCTTTCGCATTTTCTTCTCAGTTGTCATTTCACCGTCATCCCCAACGTCGACTGCGGAAGATGACAATAAATAGTCTTCCAGGTATGGAGTGACGTGAGGAGCAATCCCCTCCCAGCCATAATACCATGAATATTCCTCGGGGGAAAAATCTCCCATGCCTTGGTACATTTCATTCCAGTAGGATTTGGTTCCAAATTGGGAGCGAGCGGTGGATTCGTCTTCGTCTTCTTGGTTATTGAAATTTGTTTCGTCGTTGTAGTAATCTATGACTGATAATAATTTTGACGAAGCAGAAGACGGTGATGACATCGATGCCGTTCTCGATGATGAAACCAGAGGGGGGAAATGCCAAGCATTGTGATTGTTTTTTTCGTGGAGAAATGTTTTTGCGGTTGATTTGCGTCGTTGATGAATCGGCGGCAAGGATGCAATGACACGAGGTGCTGGAAAGGACGAGACGAAAGAGGCCATTGTTTTAACTTAAATAAATCCTGGTAGTCATCTACAATAACATATTATATATCTTGTGTCGTATGCAGTGTAAGGTTGAATTTTTGGACACCACCGATGAATGTGCAATTTTTTTGGGGTTCTCACTATTCCCCACGGGTTCTGAATCACGTTCGTTTTTTGTGGTCCCTTCTCGGCTCTATATCTCAACGGTTGTTGTTCTCTGATTTTTACGTCTTTGTTACGCGCAAAAGAGGGCGTTCTCACCCCGAACAAGCCCACCAACTGCTGCGTCGACAACGAGACAGCCATAGAATTTACCCCAAGCCACACATCAACCGCATCCATCTCCAAGCTCTTATCGATATCATCCCCCCGGCTATATCTGTGCATTCCCAAATGGTAAATAATCATGTCATCGTCCAAAATCCTGCCAATCGAACTCCCCTCCCCGCCCTCCGCGCTGTACCAGAACCTACCGCCGAGTGAAGATTTTGCCACTTCAACAACGAATGGAATCAACGTCCATATACGATGGAAAGTCAAGTCCGGATCCATCGTGCACAAGGGCGAGACGATCGCCAGTTTGAATTACGTATTGGGCGGCGAGACCCCGTCCGGAAGCGATGGCGGCACAGAGGACGAAAAAAGAATAGACCCCAACAATGGCAAAGATTCCGGAGGCGACGCCCCACCCACCGGTTCGAGTGGTTCCGCATTCGAGTCAACAGATGAGGTGACGACGGGGGCTACGTCTCAAAGGTCATTGATTCGCGCCAGGATGAAACGACGCTGGGCGGCAGAGGGTCAGAATAGAGCAAATCCTTCTTCTGTCCCTTATTGTTCAACGGAAAAAACTGAGGAGATATGTGGTAACAGCAGCAATCGGCATGATCTCAACGGAGGCAACAAAATTAATAAAAATCACGAAGCTTCAATGCAAATACGATCGCCGAGCAATGGATTTCTGCGCATTCCACAAACAAAAACTTTGATTCCCAATGCCTTTCCTCTAAAGTATGGCAAAAATAGGGACAGCATTACGAAGGAGAAAAATGAAACAATTATTCTCGCAACCATCGAACCCTGCCATCATCCTGCGGTTGTAGGTGATTTATGTGCCGTTTGTGGGTATGATTTTAAGTCCCCTGGACACGAGAAGGACGTGTTCGATGTTGATGCGGATTACACCAACGGTAACAAAAACGATGGAAGTGTCAATGATCGATTGTTGATTGACTTGTCGAGTGATGATGATGATATTGACGATGAAGAAGAGGAGTCAATGCGACAAAGGAGAAAACATTCAAAACGATCAAATTCAGAAAAAAGGATATTTGACTCATCCGAGGTGATTGATTTGACCGAGGCGGAGGATACTGATGTCAAATCGACCCCTGACTCATTGGAGGATGCGACAACGTGTTCAAAATTGGCATCGACAGACTCAAAGATGAAGTCCACATCAGCAACAACAAACACACCAACATCATCAGAAGCAGCATCACGAAAGACGACAACAACAGAATTAAAGTCATCCCTTTCTGCCTCTGATGCTCCTGTCGCGGCCAAATCAATTCCTTCTGGTCCCAATGCAAAATCAACTACAATAAGAACCTTATCTTCCCTTCTCTCAGGTGTAGAAAGTACAAGACAAATGCAACAAACACGTCATGCCCAATCAAGGCCGGTATCGACTATGACGAAGATAAGGAAGGGGCACAACACTATTTCTCCTACACCACCATCGTCTAGTTCAAAGTCCAATACCGATTCTAGTTTTTCATCGTTTACATCTGCTACGAAACCATCAACCGCCATTCCGAAAATGACGCAAATGACCGTGTCTGGAGGAATCACAGTGACCATATCGGAATCCGAAGCCAAATCTATTTCAGAGGCATCATCCAAAAAATTAAGAGAATCAAAACAACTTTGTTTGGTGATGGATTTGGATCATACGCTATTGCATGCTACGGATGATTACAGGGCCGGAAGGTTTGTGGCAGATGAAATTTTGTTGAGAGAAAGCGATGTGGAAGCGGATACGAACGATGTCAAGATCGAGGGCGAGGACGAAAAAACGAATAAGCATCAGAAACGGGATCGCGAGAATCAAGACAAGCCAAAAGCGGCGCCAAATCCAGAAAAACGAAGTGACGTACGATCCATACTACTCCCAGTCGATTTGCCGCCTTCCCAATACCAACAATATCTTCAACAAAAACAATACCAGGAACATATGTTGCAGTCGCAATCGAAAACTCATCGATACAAACTACCGCAATTGACCAGCACAAACCCTCAGCAACGTACACCCGAAAACACACCGGTCAATCTTCGGCATTACGTAAAACTTCGCCCCCATCTAAAAGAATTCTTCGAACAAATCCAATCGACGTACAAGCTATCTGTCTACACGGCCGGAACTAGAGCTTACGCTGAACAAATTGCTGTTATGATTTGTCGTCATTTAGTGGGGGCCTCGTACGACGAGGAGGGACTGCAAATGTTGCGTGCCAAGATGAGGGAACTAGATCAAGATTGTAAGAAGTATAGGGAGTATAAAGCAAAAATGGGAAGGAGGAGGCAGTTGGAAATGGCGAGGCAGAGGGGGGACTTTATGGAGATGGATTTGGAGACTATCGCTCTGGAAATTGAGAAGGAATCCTTGGAGGAGCAAGGGATTACTGCGGTTTCAAGAAAAAAAGAAGAGAACGAGATAAAGTGGAATGATAAAAAGGCCGTGACTTCCCTTGCTGGAAGACGCAAAGGAAAATCTGTATCCTTTGCTGCCAATCTTTGTGAGAGTAAGGCTAAAGAATTCACGACGAAGAGCCAAAATAATACACCAAGTATTAGTGCTGGTTCAGACGGTTCCGAATTCAAGCCTGAAAATGGAACAAACGAAGACAAAGGCGCAATATGCGAAAGTAAAACTTCATCTATTGAAAGTGAACACTCTGAAAAGGCGGAATCGGGTTCCTCCAACAATGGAGAGCATACAATCGAAGCTATTGAGTCAATTTCAGGTATTGATACAGTTGCGTCATCAACGGCCAGTTCGTCCTCTTCAACTTCAATCAAACGGAACAATGTTTCTAGGGGTGGAGAATCGTCCATTCCTCGTAAAAAGAAACGTGCAGCTCCAACGAGTTTAATTCATCTTGTTCCACCACCATCAAAAGATGATGCGGCAAAAAATACGAATCAAGCAAACTCCTCCTCAATTTCGAACGACGTGGATGAAATATACATGAAAGACCCATCAGAAGAACGAGATGAACTGCGGAAAAAACTGGATGAGGCAGAAAGATTGGAAATTGCGGCTGTGGATCTCAGAAGGAAGATCTTTGGATCGCGTATCGTATCCAGGACGGATGTTGGAGATCTCGGGAAAGATGTCAAGAGTTTAAAGAGGGTCTTTCCTTGTGGAGGTGTGATGGTGAGTTCATCAGTGGAAAATTTTCTCTCTTTGATGACTTGTAGGAACTCATCCCAAATCACGCCAATCGCTGTGGAAGGCTGCTATTATTGATGATAGGGAAGACGTTTGGGCCAATGCAAACAATAATTCTACAGGAAGGCCAGGGGAGCCACCAGACAACCTGCTTCTAGTGAAACCTTATCACTGGAAACCGTTTTCTGGCTACGCAGATGTCAACAATGCATCTGGCAGTGACCTGTCGAAAAAGGAAAATTCTGCTATTTCGTCAAACCACAATCAAGATGATGATGACGAAGAAGACTTCCAGCTGTTGTGGACTGCCGATGTTCTCAGAAGACTCCATGAGCGTTACTATTCCAGCTCAAAAGCCCAGCAAGAGAGTGAACAAATATCAGTCCCAAGTGTTTTGCGCACAATCAGGAAAGAAG
>JALLPE010000071.1:15660-27516 GCA_036940025.1 Conticribra weissflogii
GTACCATCATTTATTGCTGCCGCAACGTGATTTTTCGTTTCGAGTCAGGTTCTGCCTAATGTTACAAAGCACACAACTCACATTGTAGCAGCAAGAGACGGTTCAGAGAAAATTCAACGAGCGCGACGCCATGTGCCCGGTTGTTTTATAGTTCACACGTCATGGCTAATGGAATGTTATTGGAGCCTAACGCGGAGGGACGTGATCAATCATCACATGGGCCCCATGCCTAAATGTGAACATGTCAAAAGCAATGTACCGGAACCAGAAACACCTGCCCCAAGGACGAAAATCTTAATTGAGAGTAAGGAGTATGAACGCGAAGAAGAAGATGAAAACGACGATGACGATGACGATGAAGAGGACGATGACTTTGCAGCTGCCTTGGAAAGTGAATTGATAAAAGGCGATTCTTCTTTTCTTTGCTAATCCTAGATTAAGGTAAAAAGTCAATTCTTATGGACAGATAAGATCCTTTTAGAGGCTAGAGTTATAAATCTATCTTGTTGAATATGATATCATTACCCCGGGTCATTCTTGAGGTAGATCAAGCGATAGAGCAAAAATTTTCATCCGAAGGTACCACCTAGTCCGCACGTAATCAGGTTGCAATTCGATGTAACTTTCATAGTGTCTTGACACTTCTCGGAACAAGTTTTATCTTCCGCGTTCTCTTCACATTCAACTTCCCCAAACGTCAATTGATTCCAGGACATATTGACTAGATAAACTGGCAATAGTCCTGTATTGCGGAAGCTTCGTCGTGAGTCATCAAGAGAATTTCTATCGATCCTGGTCAAAAAATAATTCTCGCAATGCAATGTCATTGACAACTTGAAAGCATAGAAAAACCTCGCCAAATGATAGACCAGACTCATTGTAAATTCCACTTAACAGTGAAAAAAATGTGATTGAAAATCAACCGCCCTTTTTCAAGAATACAGCTCCCGGAGGTGGACTGGCCATGACTTTAATCTCACCCCCTGCACGCGAAGTAGACTTGGATTTGGACTTCTTCGCTCTCGAAGCTTCCCTCTTTTTCTTTCGAGCAGATGAACTCGACGCAGACGTCGCCGCCGCCACATCGCTCTTCTTTTTCTTTTTCTTCGACGCTGCAACAGTTGCTGCTGCAGCAGCACGGGCACGAGCAGCTGCCGCGGCAGCTTCCGCTTTTGCCTTTGCAGCCTCCTCCTGTTTTGCACGTATATGCATTACAATGGCGGAG
The DNA here is from genome assembly GCA_036940025.1 of Conticribra weissflogii. NCBI lineage: Eukaryota > Bacillariophyta > Thalassiosirophyceae > Thalassiosirales > Thalassiosiraceae > Conticribra > Conticribra weissflogii. The sequence continues at coordinate 16,886 of JALLPE010000071.1, forward strand.
AGAGGACGACCATCCTCATCGAATGCTGGTTGTGGAGTTTTTCCTTCGTCTTTTTTGGAGACTATGGTCGCATAGCTAGAAGGAGCGGCTGGGGGTTTAGTCGTTTCCTTTTCCTTGTCTTTCGACTCATCTGCTGGATCTGTCTTATGGACTGTACCATCCTTGCTCCATTGCACCATAAAAGCCTTATAATCGTCAGAACTTTCTATCGTGGAGTCGTAGCGGTCAGCGCGAGCATCTCCCGAATATCCCTTGCGCCACCGTCTTGATGATGTTGTTCCATCCGTGCTCCATTGTTCATCGGCCAGCAGCTTGCCTAAAGGCACACCATTTAACAACGATGCCACCATGGGATGAGGACGGCTTTTCCAGGTTTTTTGCGAAGGGGATTCGGCGACGTCCCAAGATTGAAAGTTAGTATCACTAAAATGATGTTGCTTTGACTGTGCAAAGATTTTCATGGCGCTGATGGTGCGATCAAGTAGGACACGACTCCGTGCTACTGCACGAGAACGCTCTGCGGGTGTAATGATAGGAAAGTGAGGGATGGGAGGAACGGCGACCTTTTTGATCGGATGGGCTTTGTTGCAGTCATTTTTAGTATTTGTTGTATGCGTAGTTTCAATGATAGAATCGCAAGAATCTACATCAGCCTCTTTCTTATTCTCTGCCACGGGTCCTTCCACGTCGCCCGCCTCAGACTTTGCAGCTGCAGCTTCCATTGCCAATTCTTGTGCAGTCAAATATTTTTCGCCAGCAATTCTTCCAGCGTCACGGCAATTTTCCTTAAACAAAATACAAGGATCCGGTGGATACAGTGCCAAATTAACCGTACCCCCAATAATGCCTCGTCGCTTAGATTTTTTGACCGGAGTCACTGACAAAATACGAATTTTCACGGCAGGAATAGGTTCGATTTTTCCTGCGTTGGTGTTTGGATTTGTAGTGTCAAGCTTTGACATAAGTTCTGTGACAGCATCTAATCCATCGTCAGTTTTGTTCTCATCACTGGCATCAATTTCTCGCCCCTCATTTTCCGCCACTTTTTTCTTCGCTACTTGAACCATTTCCGCGAGAATGGCATCCATAGCACTGTCTTCTTCCAATACGACATGCCCGCCAACGAAATCGAGATATTTTTTTCCACAATCCAGCATCATTTGGGACATGGCTGCATCAATAATTGAGTTAAGAGCGGAAGATCCTTTCCAGTTGGACAATGATGACTTCTTGCTTTCGAATACATCAGAAGCTAATGATTCTGCACTGGGGAGCTGAGACGAGGTTTCTTTGACTTCGTACACCCATCCAATGGAAATAGGTTGAGATGATGAACTAGTGCTTCTGTTCTTGTTTTCGTTAGAAGATGTATAATCTACAACCATGGATTTGTCGCGTTCAAACTGATCTTTTTCTAGCCGACATGCCAATGAGTAGGCATCAAATTTATCATCGTCAGAATTGCCTCCAACAGCACCAGTACCTTCAGTTCCACGCGACAGATGGAAGGCCCCATGAAGAAAAATTCTCACGGAATCCACCATTCCCTTCACTGTTCCATGCATGTTTTCGTCCCCAATATTTCTCAAAGTGACTTTGACATGAGGGAGTTGCATAGGCGACGAGGCGGAAGTATTTCGCTTGGATTCTCCCCCACCGCGCCCACCCCTGCGCTTCTTGCTATTTTTTGCACCTCTGGCGCCACCCTGAGACGAAGAGTTTCGAGCGACGGAGGCATCTTTCCCACCGTTTACCGAAGATGACACTTTGCTCGAATTTCTAGTTTGTGGGGTCAATGGTTCCTTCGACCCTCCCCCTCCGCCTCCTCGTTTACGTCGTTTCTTTTTTGCCGTACCGCCTCCTGCGATGGCGTTGCTCGTCGCATTGCCTGCAGTAGTGCTTGTCGCGACCATAGCACTAAGCGGTTTGAAAAACAATAATTTATTTTAGTGATCCCCTCAATTTTGTTTGGGAAGGGATTTGATCAAAAATAATATTATAATTACTCAATTACAATACCTACTACGATGACAAAATCAAGTGACAGTACAATACGAACCACTTAATACACTACATCGTACCTAGAGATCGAGTAAAAAGAAAAATAATAACATAATATCATAGATTGCAAGCCATGTCCAAAAAAATTTGCGAGGTCATCTCATGTGAACCATGTCGATGATGAATGAGATAGATGAAGTAAAGCGTGATAGATCGCAATCTTTCTTACCGCTGGAAGAGTGGGCAACACTCTCCTTTTTCTACGAAAAACAACAGATTCGAATCGGGGGCCACAAATCAGTTGCCGTAAATGAAAATTCATCTTCTGGAAATAGTAGTAGCGGTCATCCTCTGGACGTCGAGAAAAGAGCCCGGCAGGAAAGTGTTCTAAGAGTTGTCTCTATTGCGAAAAATCTAGTCGACCGCCTCATCCTCGGGGATGATGATTCCGGCGAGAATGCGTCTGATTCTGGGGAGACTTCGATTTTACATGCGGAGGAAATATCCTTGGATAATATCATGGTTTTTCCTACTACTTTTGAAGTTGAGGATGAAGACTCCATGACACGAGGCCAAATGTCAGCTTCAGAAATCATAGACAAGTGCTGCATTGAAGAAATCAAAGCCATTTTAGCTAGTTTCGATCAAGTGGACTTCACGACATCATATCTCCGTCGAAAAATTACGCTTGATGGGAATGCAACTAATTTGCAAAGTGACTATTTCAGAAAGATTGGCCTCCTCATGTTCAAGCTCTTGATTCCTGAAACCTCACGAAATCCTTCGTTGGATCTGGCCTTGTCCAAATACGCTGAATCAAGCGGCGATGACGATATTGGTCAACAAAGCGACTACCGAGATGAGGAAGAACCTGGTGCAGAAAAGGGGAGAAGAAAACACACAATTACGGAGACGTGCAAAACTTTCAGGAGAGTCAGCATCTCGACTGCGGAGAACGAACTTCAAAAATATTTGATTCCCAAATCAATATGTAGACTTGTTGGTGACCTTGTTGAACAGGGTGTATGCGGTGACAAAATGTTCTTTGACAAACTAAGTGACGTGTCAACGGATTTATCTCAAATGATCGAAGACCCACAACGATTTATCTTCAACAAAAACATTTCCAAGGATGGACTAGAATTCAAAGATGATCTTCTGTGTGGCCGAAATTCAGAGCTCGTCGAACTTCTCAATGCCATGGCAGTTGCCCGAATGGAAAGCAGATCATTCATCAACAGCATTATTGCGATAGGGGGTGAGCCGGGAGTTGGGAAGTCTCATCTTTTACGGAGTGTGAAGGATAGCCTCATGCGCAATGGCTGGACATGTCTTCAATGCAAATTCGACCGGCAGTCTCGAAATCAATCTTGTTCCGCTGTTTCAATGGCTTTCGATAACTTCTTTCAGCACATAGCTGTGTTAAAATCGAGGCTGGTAGACGAAGATCAACTTGATTCTGAAGAAGAGCTGTTGGAACTGATATCGTCAATCGAAGATAGTTTAAATGCAACGGGTATCGTGGCACTTAGTACTATGATTCCGAGCTTTCGCTCACTTTTTCCGGATCTGTTTAGGAGGGTGGTGGAGGATGACGAAGATGTAATATCTATCGAGAGCAACAATGGTGGTAGTCCTGATATAGACCGGAATGGAGACAACTGCGACACTACGAACAACGGTGAAGAGGACTGCCTTGAGGCTCACACCTTCAAGAGCAGGTTGCATTATTTGTTCAAGAAACTTGTTCATGCCATCTCGAACCCGGAAAATCCTATGCTTTTGGTGTTGGACGACTTGCATTGGGCCGACAGTGCTTCGCTGGATTTGATTTCCAGTCTGGTCATGAGCAATCGTCAGTTGCAGTTGATGGGAGATGGGGCAGACGACAGCCCGCATTGCCTCGTTGTAGCAGGCACATACCGAAGTGACGAAATCGACATAAATAAACTTTTTGGAGATTATTTGAGGTCGGACACGGTCCATGTGACAAACATCAACCTTGTTGGTATGGAAATAGCGGGTACCAACGCCATGCTTTCATATACCATGCAACTTCCTTTGAGATTGATAAGGGAATTAGCATGTGTAGTCCACGCCAAGACACTTGGAAATCCTCTTTTCATCAAGGAGTTCATGAATTCACTTGTCGCTGAAAAGGCGTTGAAGTACAGTCTTGTGGAGGCGCGATGGTTATGGGACATTGACACTGTGAAATCTAAATCTGTCGATGTCAGTGTGGCTAATATCATGACCCGGAAAATCTTACACATGCCCAAAGTACACCAATTCGCATTGACAGTTGCTTCGTGTTTCGGCATGCGAGTTGATGAGGAAATATTGCAGCATCTTGAAAATTCGAAAAAATTCAAAGGTCTGGTACATTCCTTGGAACAAGTAATCATGAAAGTGGGAATGATCCAAAAAATTGGGACGTGCGTTACTTTTCAACACGATCTCATCCAACAAGCGGTCTACAACCTAATTGATTCGAAAGAAATGGACGAGCTACATTATAGTATCGGAGTTCATTTATTAAAGTCATTGATTTCATCGGCGGATTATGCGGTTGATAAAATATCATTGATTGCCATCGATCAGATCAATGTAGCATCATCCGTCATTGTAGAAACTTCATTACGATCCCCGTTGGCATCGTTGAACTTGAGTGCAAGTCAGCACATGATAGAAATGGCCAAGCCGGTATCTGCTTTGTTGTATGTTCAGCATGGTTTACGTCATTTAGGGCCAGAGGGATGGGTGCACCACTTTGATATCTGTTTGAGGCTTCATGAATCTGGATGTCTATCGAGCTACTTGAATGGTATGCCAAAAGGCGTCGAAACACACTTAGAGGAAATCATGAATAATACGACAGGAATGATGGATAGAATAAAGTCAATATATGTTCTGATTCGAACACTTGGTACTTCGGGCAGGCAGGAGGTAGCAGTCGAAAAAGCTTTTCATTTTCTTCGGCTACTAGGAGAGGATTTTCCTGATGAGTTGTCCTTAATCGACATACAATCTGCACTGTCATTAACGAAACAAAAATTGGCCAACTATTCCTTGGAACAAATTTTGACTTCTTTGCCACGGCTTACTGACGAAAAAAAGCAATGGTCCATGTCAATATTGGATGTCATTCTTCCATACGTTTATACGGTATGCCCTAATTACCTACCACTCATTGCATGCAGGATGGTGGATATTTCTTTGGCGTCAGGGCTATGTCGTGAATCAGCTTCTGGATTTTTTCATGTAGGACTGGTAGCCATTGGCTACCTTGGTGAAATTCAGTACGGTTACCAATTGTCCAAAGTGTCGAATGCAGTACTCCGGTTGTTCAATGCAAAATCTTTGTATCCAAAAATGAAGTGTCTCATCAATGGTTTTGTATCATTTTGGGTCGAACCTCTTCAATCTACAGCTATGTCCCTTGCTCAATCTTATGAAGAAGGGTTGATGGTTGGCGATGTTGAGTATGCCATGATCGGATCGACGGTGTCCTGCATGCAAAATATTGCGTGCGGTAGAGATTTATTGGTAATGGAAAAGGAAATGGACGGATTAGTTTCACAGATGGTGAGGAAATTTGAGATTTTCGATTTCTTTTCCTGGTCAAATGTGTTTTCTAATGAGCTTGCCGTATTGTTTTGTCAAAGGCTCACCTGAATCAGACGTACAACCTCTTTGGTCTCATTAGCATGCATAAGGCAGTTTGCCTTCTTGCTGGAAGTCAAAAAGATCTCTTCCGTGCATCATTCATTCCAATGAAAGACGAGGACGAAGTCGTTTCAAAGTTCGCGTCAATGAGACCTTCACTTGTCCAGGCGATTTATTTTCATCGAATATATGTTGCCATTTTTTATTTCAGAGGCGAGGACGTTTTGAAACTATCTGAAAAGTACCAATCAATCAGTCAACGAAAGGCGACAACTTATGATGTATTTGTGGTATTCTTCCAAGGTCTCTCGGCTCTGCAGTTTAGTCGTTTGCAACATAATACTGCTAAGTGGCACTCGATAGGAATGGAGGCTTTACATCAATTTCAAACTTGGGCGATGCATTCAGAGTGGAACTTTGAAAATAAATTGCTGCTCTTGGAAGCAGAAATCCACTTTTCCAAAGGCGAGCATGGTTTAGCGGAAGACAAGTATTACGCCGCTATTGAGTCGGCTCGTAGGCACCGATTTGTTCATGAGGAAGGCCTCTCCTATGAGCTGCTAAGTAACTTTTACAAATCTCGTGGAGAAGATGAGAAGGAACGGGAATTCATGATGAATGCAATACTTTGCTACAGAAAGTGGGGCGCTAACGGGCTATTAGCACAACCTAGATTCGAAAGTTTCACCGGGGGCGAAGAGGCAAAACCAATCTAGTTTTTTTATTTTTGAATCAGGTGGAAAATCATGTTGGTTTCGAAAGTTTGTAAAGTAACTGACCAAGTTAACCGTCAAAACTTGGGAAACAAATAGGGGGGCGTCTTAAATCCTGAGAGACTCATCCATGGATAGACGAGAAATACATCTTCACTGTTCCTCACTTGACTTACACATGCCACCCCCATGCCCTGTTTGTTAGTCATTCCAATATAAATCTCAGTGTACTCCTTCAACTCGTACTCATTCAAATAGTTACCTCAAGTATGCTAAGACACTTCTTGTCATCATCATATTTGATACTCCACTACAACTTATGGTTTGACCTCTCCATCATATCATAATACAAGATGTTATGGAATAAGTATTTCAATGTCCTCCACCAATCACTTTCACAATGATGGATACAACGTTTTCATTATCATCACTGTGTTGCTACAGAGTTTAGCACTGTATGGTAACATATGGTATTTTTCTGTCCTTTGGTGTTCAGGACAGACTATGGCTTTAAGGTATAATTAATTAACGCCTAGAATATGCATAGGAACTTATTTGGGTATGCCCATCATACATAATTGATAATGTGTACTATATATTGCCTTCACTCCAGTCTTTGTCACAACAGACTTTGTCCAAAATGTATAAATCTCAATAGTGGACTTTCATTTTGAATTCCAGCTATTAAGATATATTGACAAACATAAGAAATCCAGTCATTGAATGTCTGGTATGATTATCACCAGTGTATTTGATGTCTTCAAATATACTTAAGTCAACAAACATACAAATTGCTCCAATGTATGTGTACATATGGTCACCTCTGAGTCACCATGGAACACAGTCAAATCACAAACAGGGAGTTGGGACTATTCCATGTTGGGATACAGAGGAGTTAGTTGGAAACGTCCAATCTTCAGACTTTTCAAAATTTGAAGACTTCAACACTCACATTATTTCTAAAAGAACTTGAAAAAAGACAAACTTTTTGCAAAGAATTTTTGTCTATGCAAAAATTTTATGTGTGTATGCTGTGCTCCTCTCATTGTAAAAATTAAAAAGTCATTATTAGTGTCATCTTCTGTACATGGTACACCCTGCATATGATGAATCTTTATTGACAGGTGTTGAAGATGGACATGCCTGTGTCAACATTATATGACATCTAGTCCACATCACATTGTGGCCACAGATATCTACCACATTTCCAACTACAAGTAGGATCCATGCACAAAAACAAGTTGTGGTGGAGTACTGGGTACAACATACCAAACAGGGCTGCCTCTAAGTGACCCTGATTTGACAACACCAAAAGCCATCAATGAAATTGGCTTTTCAGTAGCAATGAAATCCTTTCAGTTCAGCCATCCACCTGAATATTTCTATGATAAACTGGTATTAATGTGCTAACTCAGGTTTCAGTTCTGGTGAAATTTTAGCTCTAGCACATAATCCATAGAGTAAGGGTTGGGTACATTGTACATCAGCTCATAAAACTTAGGGAAGTCATCTACCATGTACTTATTTTAATTATTATCAGGATTCCCACCTACATAGATTGACTTAAACTCTGTGCACATATACCATTGTCAATTGTGTCAACTTCAACTTCACTCCCAAGTAGACTTAAACACTGTATCTAGATTGTCATGAATGCAAACATCCTGCTGCTTTGATAACAACTAATGCAAAACTATAGCTTTATTGTGTTGCAACCATATTAATGGGTCCAACGTATAATATATTGTACATTGAATGTTGGGAGTATCAAATTTTCATTGATACACCCTAAACTTGGTTTGGTGTGTCCATGTGGCATGTTTGAGCAACGAAAGGGGAATTTGACATAAAAATATCATGTTTGTTTGAAGACCAACGTCCTATGTAAAATTCTACAGGTAATTCCTTCACAAACAACCTCCAACATTGGCACATAATGTTGACATAATATAAAATCACAACCACTCCTATTTGATTTTACCACTGTGTGCAATTAATGTCCTTTGAGTGTATTAGCAAAAAGAAATAAAGTGTCACTTAAAATATGTACGTATTGTATTGTGACAACACCAAATGCTATATTTTACTTGATGTTTTCTTTTTCACTCATTAAATGATGCATTAACCTATTGTAAGTCAAAAGATTTATGGATAGCCATTAAAGGATATTAGTGTGTTTGAGAAATACTCCCCCTGAACAGATATGGTGTCTCTAGAAAGATTAAGATCTGTCATTCTGGATATATAGTCCAACTGTCTACTACTACAAATGTTGCTCCAGCGGACTTCAGTCTATTTTTTTATTGACATGTACTGAATTCTGGTGGTTCTAGAGTGGTCTAAACCATGTTTTGATGCACAGTGATGTATAGATTCAGTGTGTTTTCTGTGAGAAGCTATGTAATATAATGTATTCACACTCCTGGTAAACAACATTTGCTCATGGAACTATGGTAGCAATACATCAATTATTTGTCCCATTATAACTTTGTCATTTGGTAGAAATCTTCCATTGTGAAATCACAAGTCACGGCATTTCATGCATTGATATCCAAGCATAAAGACTAACCATCTTTTCAGATACCAAATGTCACTTGGACATTTTTCATCACTTTTACAATAGTATTTTCTCACATTGTGTTAACTTACTTCATATCAAGTTCAATTTCATCATCCATAATTTTAGTCCAAATTTATGCATACATAATGTAAGGTAATTCACACTTCTTTGCTCACCAACCAATGTAATAGCATTTTGCTACTTAAGAATTTGTGGATCTCACTTATCTTTTGATGCCTACTTTTGTTATGGACACAGCTACTTGGAGTGGGTGAGATTCCTTCAGGCTAGATATCTTTTCCCAAGAGGTTGATTCACCTTTCCACTCACAGCAGATAGAGCATCCCTGGAATGACTATAATAATATTCATGAATATGATATAAAAATTGAATTTAATACAATTATATTTAGATTAATAATTAATCATACTTTAATACCACAACATATTATTATATTGACAACCAATTTACACTTCAAACAACTTGCTTAAGTCAAACCTACCATTGGCAAGAATTGGGAGAACAGTTGGTTCTTCCCTTTCCTTATCGATTGATGGAGAAGTGATTGAAATTTTGTTATTGCCATCCACATCTGATGACACATTACAAAATAGCTGGGTTCATTGTTGTTATCAATCCACAAATTGCAGTGAAGTTAATTAATTCAGTCTTGTCTCTCATTTTCTTGAGGGTGTTCCCATTTTATTATAACATTTTTCCTTCCTCACACCAATTATTACCAAAGAGAATATTCTTCTTGTAATTTTTTGCCTTGTCCGTTTGGATTCCACCTTCTTGTGTTTTTATTGTTGGTGTTGGATTCATTATTATCATCGTCATCCTCTTCAATCACCCCAAATATACTGTTATACCAAGAGACATCATTTCTAAAAATTGATCCAAAACCATGCTCCTCAATTTTTCTTGGCATCTGCAATCCACCTATCTGTATTTTTCTTCAACAACGTGATTACATATGCTTCATCTCTGACGGTGACAAAATTAAAGATAGATGCATTGATGTTTTGTGTGAAGTGACATCCTATGAATCTCTTGCCCAATACACTAGATGTAAAATGTGCCACAAAGGAAATATATGCTTAACAAGCAGGAGCTTCCTGGGAGCAGGCATGTGATAGATCTTGCAGCTCAATAGTTGGTCAACATCCTGCAATCTGCAATGTAAGAGTTTTAATATTATGAAACGAAAATGATTAGTAAATTATTGACAAAATCATGAAAACCATGTGACCAAACATACCAATAAATTGTTCCCTTACTTTTTTTTCTTTTTTTCAAGTCAATGCACTGAATTTCTTATTGACCATGGTAGAAAGGCTACAGTTCCAATAGTGCTCCTGACCAACATGAACTTACCACCCCAGTCCCTTTGATATGACAGTGTTGCAAACTATTCCCAGACTTTATTATATTCATTAAGTATTGTTGGCTTGAACTTTTGCTATCTAAAAATATTCCTAACAGCATCATTTATAAAAGCATAGTTATTGCTGTACTGCATATGTGTTCCTGTATATTTTGCTGAAAAAATATGTGTTGCTTCTCTAACTCCTCCTTTGCACTCTCCATTACTTTCTTAACTTTTTTGCATCATTTTCTGGTAACTGGCACTTCTGAAAAAAAACTTCATTTTTTCCGGATTTTGGTGGTCAAATATTCACTCCACATGA
>JALLPE010000072.1:9631-20077 GCA_036940025.1 Conticribra weissflogii
GAAGACATAGGATGGTGTGGAATGTTGTTCATTGGGCTCGGAGCATTCATGGGATGAGGTGGGTGACTGTACTGTGGGTGATGTGGCCCCGTGGGCTGAGTTTGTGGAGCTGGTACGCTAGCGTGTTGAGTTCGAGGATTAGGTTGAATCCGATGCGATATTTGTTCGGGCACTGATGGTCGAGTTTGTTGCGACATCGGATGTTGGTTTGGTTGATGGTGTTGCAGTTGTGCTGCCTGAGATAGATGCACTGGCGATTGGCACTGTTGGGGTGGTTGTGTGAGCTGATGACTTGGATGAGTCGGAGTCATTTGTTTTAGTTGGGTGTGTTGTGTCTTCTGCTCACTTTGACTTATGGCTTGCTGCTGTGTTGGTAAAGGCGAGGGAACTGGGACTGAGTTGGAAGGAGTTGGAAACCGTAATGCAACACTATTAGTTGGAGGCGTCGCTTGACTCAAAGTAGTCATATCGAAAGGGTTGGCTCTCATTTGCTCGCCACCAGCAGCAAATTGAGATGATGCTGGAACACCGATGTCACTCATGGCAAGCAGATCTTCCGAGAATCCTCCTGATGGAGAGGTAGAAGCAACGGCATTAGGTGATTCTTGAGCTAGAAGGTCGTCGACAACAGGTGGTGCAGGAGCGACAGAGGCACCAGCAGGACGAAGCGCGATGTGAACGTTGCGGAATTGGTTGATACCACGGACCATCCTTGTCTCTTTTCTTAGCGGTGACGGTTTGGGATCCTTTTCCAAACGCCTCATGTTTAAGCATTGTCTGCGCCTCGCAAAGAGGACTGGCAAATCCACGACCAACGAGTATATTTCCGACGCGACCTCTCGAATGAGTGCTGAATTTTGACCCCTCAGTGCTTCATTGTAAGATCTCAAAATACGGATGGATGCGAAGCCGTCAATAGCTTCTGATATGGCATTAAGTGGCCCATTCAGCAGTAAGTTGCGAATCAATTGCAGGGCAAGTAAGCCTTTCTTCCATTGCATGCCCTTCCCTTCCAATATCCTCGTCCACAAGACCATCATTACATCGATCAAAATGACACTCGATTCGCGACAATCCTCCGTTAGCAATGACAGGGCCTTCACGGGGTCCCCGTTGAATGTCTGCGCCGAAGTAAGCTCTGTTACACGCCGACGAACTCCATCATTCCAAGAAATCAAGTGCCTCCCAGGAAAATCAGCATCAGAAGCCACTTGCCTCACAGAGTTTCTGACGTTGTTCACGTAGAAATCAACTTTGTTGGATCGATGGAAGTTGGTCGTTAGAGCAAAGAAAGGTGCATCCTCGGGCACGGCACGTCGCAACTGCACCTCCAACATTCTTGCTTCAACAAAAGAATCAAAAATTTTCCCACGCATGAAGTTCCCGCAAAGAACAAACATGGCTGTTCCTGGCGTGTCACCACTAGAGTTGCGATATCTCATGAACTTTTCTTTGTCGACAACGGGAGACGTTCCAGGGGTTTGTTGTGTGAGATAAGTTCGCAAGTCACCTAGGATACACACGAAAAATGTCGTAAATGCAACCCTCGCTTCAAGCTCTGCGGCCTCATGGCTGTAACCTTGTTCATAGAAATAGTTACCTTTTCCAACAGATTTGTTCAAGGCGTTTTCACCAGAGTTTGCAGCAACAGCTTCTTCTTCGGCTTCCTCGTCTTCCACATTCTCCGAACCAAAGGATTCTTTGGATTTCATTTCCTTGCTTTTATTCTTGAAATATTTTAATCCCTTCTTCATTGCATTCTTTGCAGCAGTCCTCCCTCGTTCCGCAGCCAACCCAAGCTTTTCCTGCACAGCACCCTGCCAAAACATTCGTTTGTCCAACTTCATGACTTCTGTTAAATCCTGGTACAAAACATCCGGTAAGGAGACACGGTTTGCGGAGTCGAATTCGTCCAAGTTTCTGCGAGTCAAATCTGGCACCACCTGTTGAGGGTTAGGTATTCCAGCGAAGAAGGGTTCGTTTCCAGAACTGTCGAGGTCGAAAAGGACTACTTCGCCAATGTTGGGGACGTTCCGAAGGTTGATGAAATGAGGAGTTGGTCCGGTGAGAACACCAATCAAGTAAGGCGAAGGAGTTTGCAGTAGAGAAGCTAATCCTGGAGGCAAAACTGATAGTTCATTTTACGATATGGGTTGAGAAAATCGACTGAGATCATAGATTGCAACATGAATATTTCAACCAATGCAAAGTGAGCAATACTCCAACGTACCAGGAACAAATACCGGAGGAGGCGGCAACAACCCCTGTCCCATCATGGCCACTGCTCCATAACAAACAGCAGCAAGTTTCGAAACATTTGCACTCGTAAAAATAATCCTTCTCTCAGACATCAATGCGCTTAATAACCTCATTGTCCTCGTCACTCCAAGACACCGCAACATGGGTAGCATATCATTCCTCGAAAGGGCGGCGACGGATTCGGAACCAGACACGGCGGGCTCACGCTCATGCAGAAATGACGAAGGCACTACCAAACGCAGAGTATCCACCGCTCCAAAAAGTCCGTGGCCTTTGCCCACTTCGGCCAACGGAATGGTGAGGATCCGCGGTTTGGCCAAAACGGATTTGGCGCCCGATGCCAACGCCGCGGCCAACTCTCTGCACAAGCTCATATGTTCTTTATACGCAGCGTGGAGAAAATGCCTACGATAGCGAACGCCGGTAGATGCAATCATCGGGGAATTCATGGCCATGTCGTCAGTTTCTTCCTTTTTCTCTTCTCCTCCGACACAGACGTCCTGAGATAGGGCTCCTGCTTCAAGGGTGAGGACTTCCAGCGCTTTCAATAAAGCCATATAAAGTCGGTTTCCCCCGCCGGCATTTCGGGTGATGAGGACTAGAGCACGGACGCCACGGCGTCCGACGTCGAGACGGCCTTCGGCTTGTGCATGGTAGGGTAGATATTTGCGGACGTGGCAATGGACTGTCGTTCCGTTAGCCAGACGGTGGGAAAAGGTATGGTAGGACGGCAGCTTAGGGTTGTTGCAGTTGGAACTGTTGGCATTGGCGGAGTTGTAAGTGTTTGTCATATTTGCAGAGGAACTTATGGGAGACAAAGTTTCTTCTAAGTAGGAATCGTAGCGATTGAGGTCGGGTCCGCCGGGGAAGCGAGATTTGTATTCTTGACGTTGGGCTAATTCTTGCGCTAGAGTCACAGCGGGCAAGTTTCAGTTTCAAAGGCAGCAATGGAATATATCGAAAAAAGTACAATCGTTAATAATATGTGATAAAATAAATTGAAATGAAAAGCACAATGAATAAAACAAAAAACACTTGCCATTGGCCCGATCTTCGTAATCAGGAAAAGCAAACCTCGCTACCTTCGCTCCTCCCTGGCCTCCAGAGCCATTTTCCTCCCCAAATTCCTTCTTCAAATCTTCCAATGACAACGTATCTACCACTCCAGAACTCACATCCGAAGGCGGGAACACTAACTCTATTGGAGAAGCGCTTGACGCTCCGGGGTAAGGCACATCTAAGACTGCATCGAAGAGAGAGAAGGGGAGAAGTATCTCGTTGAGTTTGGCGGTGACGGAAGGATCGTTGGGGGGGACTGGTTGTGTTGTGATAGGTGCCGGCGGGGTTGGTGGCGGAGGCTGTTGATGTTGACTTTGGCTTTGCTGCGGATGCTGTTGGGGAATCTTTGTTTGTGGCCCAGGGTGCGGCTGCTGAGGCAGCACTTGTTGTTGCTGCTGAAACGGGTGGGGAGGGTGTTGATTAGGTTGTATCATTGGATTTGGTGGTTGTTGGTAGGTCTGATGCTGCTGCTGCTGCTGCTGCTGCTGCTGCTGTGCAGGTAACAGCGCAAACGCAGGTGGGTCCGGGTCCATCGTTCGTGAAACACCACGCACCGTCGCAGATTGGATAGATATGATTGATATAGATACTCAACGAAGTTAAATTTATCAAAGATGATAGTAGTAGATATTCAGCTCTGGGCTCTGGGCTTGGTTGGTATGCAGCCGTATTATGTTCTAACTTGTTGTCATAAAATCCTCCTCTGCCTATATATTGTGTCTCCCACAAGTTCCACGCGATGCAGCGAAAATGGCTCGGACGGGCAGGCGGGGCTGCCTCGCTTGCCCAGCCCAGCCATCCGAATGCAAAAATGATAGGTGTTAAAATAAAATAACATAATCTGTTATTTTTGTGTGGTACATGCGCGTATCATCAACAGTCTCATGCATCATAACATAATTAGCTAATACCGTTGAATCTGAAAAATGTTCCGATGTTGGTCGACAAAAACAAAGATATTGTATGTTACTCATAATATTATTTCCTATTGTGTGTACAAGATCTTATTTGACTCTATTGTACTCTATGGTAAGTACTGCATGAAATAAAAAATTTATTTCCTTGCATCATCCCTTTACCCATACATGATAAACATACCCTGTTCATAATCATCATGATATCTGAATATTTACATAATCTCATTGATCAGTAAAGGATTTGCCAATGAAATCATGAAAAAAGACCTAATTCATTAAGAAGAAGCTGTCTCATCAATAGTAGTGAATGAGTTCATCCTTGCAAATTAACTATGCAATTACAAATCAACAAGCTGAATCTATAATTGATGCCCAAAGTGCTTTCCTACATTTGGACAATGATCAAGAAAAGTCATGACAAGTACTTGGTAAATGGTGGTAGGGATTGTTTTGAGGGGGATGTGTCTATAATCATCTAATAAATAACCATTTCTTGTGATGTTGTTGTTACTAAGAAATGAACAAAAACAACAATTGAAAATGAAGCCTCCCCTATAAGCATCATCCCATGTTTGGTAGTGTGAATAGTGATGTCAGGGTCAGGGAGCTCAGTGATTTGTTGACCCTTCTTTGATACCCCATTAATTAGGCAGAAGACAGAAAATTTGTAAGTCCCTTGTAGGGTTTCAGTTTGAGAAAAAATGAGCAGTTAATTTTGGTGTTAGATACAATTATGAACTTTGCAATTCCACCAAAAAGGAATGATTTAGGATTTGGTATAATTAAGATAGTGATGAATGATGACTTCAAGAGGAGTAAGTTTAGCAGAGATTCATTTTCCAAGAATGGTATTGCGCCAAAGCAAGCAATGTGAAACTGATTCAACCATAAAGCACTGGTGCATATTGCTTCAAAAATTGGGTCTTGTACCACTCTTTAATGATGCAATTGCACATTAGGCACCATCCAACTGCCATATGCAGCAGTATGCTATTGCCATTGTTTTACAGAGATGCTTCTTGAATCCCTCATAATTACTATCCATTTGGATTGTTTGGTTGGTAAAATGGCAATATGGTAAGCTGTATAATATGGTTTATTTGGTAACTAAGGTTTCTAGAAGAACATTTTAGTGATTTTTAAGTGATGAAGTTTATTCACCACTTGAGAGTGATACTATAAATGTTATCCCATCCACTAAGATTCCATTTGTCAGTAAGCACCAAAATATGTTGCTTTCAAAATAGAGCATGGTAGGTTTTTTGAAATATCATTTATCAAAAATGGCTGATTTGTTAAACATTCTTTCCTTTCAATGATAGTGTGTCATAACCTAAGTTTGTGATAGCATAACTGATAGATCTAACAATGATTAATCTTGTTATGACATACCATGTTTCTACAAAAACAGTTTGGGACCACCAATCCTTCATTAGCTTCCAGAACTATATTTTTAATTCACCTTCAATTTCCTTGAATTATGGTGATGAGATCTGCACCAGGGGTTAAGAAAGGTGAAAGTATGAAGTATGATAGACCATATTGATTTATCTCAAAACAACATGTGCATGGTGTATATTGACAGCTTTGTCCCAATTGTCTGGTGATTATTTGATTATACATTTCATTTTTATTAAGTGAAATGATGTTTGCAACAATGTCCTTGTATAATATATCATCCTACATTATGTTTGACAATTTTTCCTTGTCATACAAAATAGTTTTACCCACAATACAGTGAGTGATGGGGCCTCAATGGACATCCATTTGGATGTCTGAGTTTGAACAGGTTTATCACTTTTTCCTTTGATGAATGCACACTGGATGAGGTTTGAACCAGATGTGACTCGTCATTACCAAGATTGTTGTCAAGGTCATTTTGATGCACTTAGGCTACAATGACATTTCAAGTTCTTGGAGTTGGGGACAGCAGCTTGGCCAATACTCTGGGTTATTACATTGGATACAATAATGTTCTTTCATTTTGCTACCAGGTTGCTTTTGAATCTTTACTTCTCATCTATTGTAACAATGAGCATGAGCATCTTACCATTTTCATTATCTTTGGCTTCTGAATCTTGTTCTGAATGCCAACTGTTTCAATCGTTTGAGCCACTTGACTGTTGTCAATTTAATCTTGAGGAACTCAATACTCCTTGATTCATATGCATCAGCAAAGTTCTAACAGACCCACTTGGATCTTATTTAATTCAATCATCTGATGAGCATTTATACTTACCATCTCAAACGTACTACAGGGTATTCATTACATCTGCACCAGTAGGATTGAATGGATGCATTACGTTTGAAGACTCATTATAGAAGACTGGATGGTTCCTGAATTCTCTATCTGACAAAACTATTAGACAATCAGACAAGTCTGTATTTGCCTCAAACAGCAGTATAAGCTATCTTTTTATCTTCAAAAGTAAGTAGGATCTTTTAGAGTTTCCAATGAATTATCATACATGGTCTTAAATGTATATGAGACAATTCCACTAAATCTTGAATTGCTTCAGCAGTTGTATGGTCTAATGTTCTTAACAAAAATTTGCCTTTACAAGTAAACATGCCTCATTGCATCCATTTATGATCTTCTTTGCCTGCTTATTGTCTTCCTTTTGACCTTGAGGGTTAAAATCCTCTTGAAGTCTCAGCATTGTTCCCATGGACAAAGGTGGCAGCTGAATTGTTGCCATATCTATTTTGTGGAGGGTTTTCACAATTATTAA
The DNA here is from genome assembly GCA_036940025.1 of Conticribra weissflogii. Lineage (NCBI taxonomy): Eukaryota > Bacillariophyta > Thalassiosirophyceae > Thalassiosirales > Thalassiosiraceae > Conticribra > Conticribra weissflogii. The sequence continues at coordinate 16,599 of JALLPE010000072.1, forward strand.
TCCACTGTCACAATACAATTCTGGTTAAATATGACTTGCAATATTGGTGACAGTCTGAGAAAATATGTTGTCATACCCAAGCTGAAATTGCCATTTCCAAACCATTTTCATAAACTTCAACTGATTGATGATTAATTTGGATATGTACCTATATGTTAATGAGCATCTTACTTGCATTTGGTGTATCTCCCCCCTCTTCAGTGGCTGAATTTCTGCAAACACATTACTTCAGTTGAAACTTCAAGTACCCAAATCAGAGAACCTCAGGTAGTTGGAGCAGGAAATCTGTTGGCTGATGTTCCTGACTCTATGAAAATGGTGATTACTAAGACTGTGATGACCATAACATTTTCTGATAATGACAACAAGCACATCATTGGACAAAAGTTCAGAGTCATACCAAAACACAAGGGCATGGATTCATTCATGGTGTGATTATTTCATTGTTTCATTTAATTGTTCAATAATTGAATTGATTACTATCATTGTATTCTTCATCACATTTCAGCATAATTATCATTTGACCCCCCAAAATAATTCAAAATCATTTTTGCCATTAACCTTTTATCTAGACTGTATATGCACTATTTCCTTTAACCAGCTACATTTGTTTTGTTTACAATATAAACAGGACAACCACAGCATTGTAGGAGACAAAACAATGGATACCCTTATTTCCATAACAAGCTCAGGGCAATAGCAGAGATTGGAAGAATTATATTTATGCATGAGATGTAATGAAAGGCAAAAAATACATCGATTCCTTTTTAATGTGTGCTCAACAATTCTATCACACACTTATGCAATTGAATTAGTACAAACAAGTAGGAAACCACTCAGTAAAATTCAAGATAACTTTTCACACAGAACTGTTGATAATATAATTTTTATGCATGAGATATGATGGAAGGCAACAAATGCATCAATTTCTGGAAGACAATGGAATGGTAATGGTTATTTAGCCATTTATTTTATTGTTATTTGGACACACACAACAAAGAAACTATCACTGGTATTAACTGTGATAGTTCACAATCACAGTTATTGCTGGTGATAGTTAACTGGCACCACTACTATGTGGTTGTACTCAATGAAGGTGAATATTGATGGTGATAGTTAGATACACTTTAATTACCCAAATTCATAATGCTGTAAGCTAATGTTGCCAAAATAATATCACCAATACACTAACTTTCTGCACAATGTTGCAACATACAATATGCAGTGGAAATAGTTCAAAATTAGTACAAATACACATGATACTGTTCTGGGCTATGGACAACAATACTTAAAATGTTGTCAAAAATCAAAGAATAATGCTACAAACATCCAGTTATGAGTATTCAAAAAAGCATTCCAGAACACATCATAAGGTCCTCACTCTTAAGTACATTCTAATCCCTTGAAATGCAGTCAAAAGATCAAGGGATGATGCTGCAAAAGTTAATTAAGGTATATATCATAAGACCCTCACTCTGACCACTGAGTTACAAGAGCAATGTAGTGCTCCAGACGGGGGTCGAACCCGCGACCAAGGGCTATCCTATTCTTATACCTCGTTACAGAACGGTAATTTTTTACATTTATAAACAACATTTAAAATGATCAGACATAGGAATTCATAATATTACTTCATATCACGTCAGAACCACTTAATATATCGAGAATTGCTTATCGCAATCGCGTTCATGTTATTGTTATAAAAGTCGGACAACGAGACCTCAAGAAACCACTTATTACAATAATTATTTAAAATTGTATTGCCCATCAGACTAACCACAGAGAGGAATCCTCGCGTTGTTTGCAGATATCAAAAAATATCATGCAGCACACCTACCTCCGCTATGAATGCGCGGATGCATTCTCTCTTACTTGCTCATCGGGTTCAACGCCATCGGTCCCTCACTCTTCATCCATACTCGCCTTTCTCGGCGTCCCCTCCAGAAACACCCAATCAAAACAGACCAAAAGAAGAAATCTAGGACATAATGCAAACTTGCCAGTCCTTTCGGTTGCAGGATCGCAGCTTATTGGCTACGACTTGCGCCGAGGTGAACCTTCATTGAAAATCGGCCATCGAGAAATACTCAGCGGCGGGGTTGGGACCGGACGAGCCTTGAATTCCAGTCAAATCGTCTGTCTTGATGTCAGTGACGTTAGCGATGGAGACGACCAAGATGTGAAGGTAGCTACTGGATGGGTTGATGGATCGGTCCGCGTTTTTTCCCTGGAGCCTAGTGAAATGTCCAGATTTATATCTTCGGCTTCAAGCGATGATGCAAAGAGGAATGGATTGGTGCACTCATTGCTCAATGGGGAAGGAACAAATTTTGTAGGAAATAGTGACGAGTTCGCATGTAAAGAACCTTTGGTATTGAATGGGCATGGATTATCTCCTGTTCAAATGGTTATTTTTGACAAAACTGGCGTTGTTGGGAGATTGGCTAGTGGTGGAGCTGACGGGGTTGTTATATTATGGGATGTAGTTGCAGAGACAGGTATATTCCGTTTGCTGGGTCATCGGGGGCCTGTCACAGGCATCGCATTCATTCGTCCTAATTCAATTTCCTCTTCGGGTGTGGATGGATTGGTAACTTCAGGATCAGATGGACTCGTGAAAGTTTGGGATTTGAACGGACAATGTTGTATTCAGACTTTGACTGGGCACCGAGGAAGTGTTGGATGTTTAGACTGCTCAATTTTATCTCCTCCTGGTGAACGTTCTGGTCGCGACGATGAAGAAACTGTAGTTAATGCGAAGTGGAGGTTGATAACAGGCTGCGCCGATGGGCAAGTGAGAGTTTGGTCTGTGGAAAATCGTAAGGAGTCAACGATTGATTCAAAAGCGGAGTCTGAGGTGAGTTTTTCCGCGAAGCAAAATGAAAAAAACTTCAACGTAAGAAGTATAATTCATCGTAGTCTCATATCATCTGGGACTCTGTTTACCATTCAGATGCAAGACACAGAAAAAATGAACAATGATTCAATACATCCTGCCGCTGACGACGATGTATTTCGGTATATTGGCTCTCTCCAAACACCCGCCAATCTTAACCCGTCAACAACAACCTCCAATAACGAAGGTGTTGCATCGATTCATTTTCACCCCAATGGCCGCTACGTTGGCGTCTGCCGAGCGAACGACAGAGTAATTGAGATATATGCTGCTCGCTCGGAAATTGAGGTGCAAAAGAAGCGCCGAAGAAGGTTGCGTCGTCGACGAGAGAAACAAAATGTGGCAGCATCCGCTATGGGTAAAGGAAGCGACAAAAAACGTGGGTTACTGGACGATCCAGATTCTGATGAAGAGCAATATGGATCAAACAAAAAAGCAGACGGAAAGATCAACAACTCTTTTCTTCTCGAATTGTCTCCTGATGCAATCAACGCTATGGATGAATTCGAATATCGAGGAACTATTCGTTCTGCTCACAAAATTCGAGGGTTTGCGTTTGCGCCGCTTCAAGAGCGAGGAGGAG
>JALLPE010000073.1:0-16392 GCA_036940025.1 Conticribra weissflogii
GCAACCTTCTTGTACCAGTGTGTCTTCTAAATTCATTGATAGTCATAATCATGATCGAACATCATTTTTATTGTATTTGCTATGATGTAATTTCTTTAGCTTCTCTGCCTATCAATACGCAGATACTACAGCCCCACTTTCTCTTTGCAATATGGAATAGGGTGACTTCTTTTTTCAACAGGAATAAAGTCAAAGCATTAATTTGATTTTATCATTATGTGAGTGTAATCTGATTGACACATCTCATGTACTTACAACTTTTCTCATTCTTCAGCCTTCAGCTTAACATTCTTCATGACTGTAATGTCACTTGCATAGTCACAGCCCTGATCATGGCCATATCAGCCCTAGAAACAACTTAAAAAGTTGGAAATATCAGAAGTTGCAATATGATGAAACAAATGACTCAACATACACATTTCAACAAGTTAAAACATATCAGGTTGTAATGTACTAGTTGAATTGTACATACCACTATTTTTGAAGGTATGTTACATCCTACCATTATCATAATGATTTCAAAATGCATTATAATGTTAATTCAAAATTATTTTCTCCAGGTCATCCTCTTGTACACCCTACAAATACAGATATCTTACAACACATAATAACTGATGACTTTTTTTGGAAATCAATGGCATCCAAATCTGTTTTCATCATATCAACAAAATCTCAATAATTTATCCTACTAATTCAAAAGAAATTGATCTACTCCAAAGAAAAAAAGATCATCTCCTTGTATAATATGATATTGATCCAATAACAGCATGTCATCAGCTTATGATATATTTTGTTCTCAATTTCTTTAAGGTTTCTACAAGTTGTACCTGAGGCATCCAGATCTGAATAAGTGCAACATTTTTGACATTGACAGAACTAAAAATAAAAATCAATTAATTCTTTCATTGTCCAGAACAATTAGGAACACTATAATAATTGGTGCTGCTAACACTGCAAGAAGGCCACTTCTTCTCCCTCTACCATTGAATGATATCAATTTTAGTAAATGCTAAACTTTGCTTTTGACAAAGCTGTCCATAGTAGTCTCAGTAATGTCAAAACGTCCTCCCATTCATTGGATCTCTCAAGGATTGATTACACTGCCAGGGCTACTGTAGAGAACCTCCTGTTGACATCAAGGCCTCAACAATTCATTCCAAACTAAATTTCTAAGACATAAATTTACATTGACTAATCTTGCTTCCTTTTCTAGTAGAATCATCTGATTACATTATCTTATTCCTACAATAGGTACCCATTTTTATCTCATATCTTCAATTTGTGACAAATACTTTGGCACTTCAACTGCAATAAATACTATTATGAAACTAACAGCAATGGTAATATATTTTGAGCAAAGTATATCTGGTATTATTGCTGTCGGCATGTTATTCATTGGGGATGTCAAGTCTGATCAAACATCCACCTGGTTTATGGACCCCCCGAAAAAATGATCTCAATTTTCTATTAATTCCTTCGCATTGTAGACTGGTTTGGATTTTTTGCAGCCGGCCATCAGGATCCAGTGATGCCACTGTTATTACAGACCAGTGGTACTACAACATACGGTAGCATCTTTGTTCCAGCACCTGCCAGCACCTGCCAGCACGCAGACGCCCCAAACTCTGCGCCAAGACACCTCGTTTTTTCTGTTCTTCGAGAACCCGACTGCCAATCACATATTCCATTGTTGGCGGCGTCACAATAGAACACATTCATACCTTATGCTCTACTATTTGACACATTCATTAACATCATCGTTGATTGAAGAAACCGCGAGAGATTACTGTTTTCTTTTCATTATTGTTGGATAACAGTTGAAAAGGAGTGCACATACGGCTTCCATTAAATTTTTTTAAAGCATACACCCAGCGAAAGATCTATCACATCAAGAATACAATTATACCGCTGTTTTTGACAGTGGAATGAAACTGTTGTCGATTTTCTACGATAGGACTTTTTCATTCCTGTTGAACCGCCTGAAGCCCCCTCCTGGAATGAGGGCTCGATAGTAATCATGGGAAAATCTGGTTTTTTATTCCTTGTCTATTTCTCCTTCCTACTTCAATTATCACAGTCATGCCATGCTTTTATTGCTTCGATCAGACGACCTCCTAAAATCGCTTCCTATCCCATGGAATTAATTTTCGACGTCTCTTTCCGCCCTCCATGTAACAAGAGTAGGAAAGTGGAATCATTCTGCCAAGAAAATTCGCATCAGCTGTATGCGTCAAAAGAAGGAGAGTATGAAGGCGATGAATTTGACGAGACCAAAGGTCTCTACCTACCAACCACTGCGCAAGATGTTCGCCAGTTTTTGACGCAAAGATGTCTTCAATCTTTTATGTTTTTACTTGCATCTACAAGAGATTTACATACTGTTCAATGGCTTGATAATTTCACCCAACCCATTATAGTCAATAATTATTGGGACGATGATGGTTCTAGTGCCAACCCAGGCGTGGAAGACTCTTTTCGAGAGAGCGACAAAAGGTGAGTACTTTTAGTAGTCTGGATAACTCTTGATCAATTTTTGATCAAGTATCATCGGATCATTGATAATATCATCGCCTATCACAAAATATCTTAAAAATTTTACATTTCGGCAGACTCGGCAGCAAACTTTTGAATTATCACGGGCTTTCTGCAATGAACACTACAACTTTTCCAGAATGGGATTCATTTTTCAAAAATTTGCTGGAAGAGCCTGACACGGTTTTGTTGATTTCGACACCTTCGGACGTAGGAAGACGTGCATATTCCGAAATAGACATTGACATCGAACCGGCGAGGTTGTGCTCAAGGATGTTGAGCGTTCGAGAACAGATTGCAAGGGAGATGGTTGGTGATCTGAAAGCCATCGCAAACATGGGACAAATGATTTTTGATTCATACTGGCACAACTCAAAAATGAGAAAGGACTCAAAGGAAACAAAGGGTAACAATAAAAAAGATGGCAAACAATCATCACCTTATGGTTTCGATCGTCCCAGTCAAATGTACATGAATTTTGATCCCCATGACGATGATGCGTTCGCCCCATCACCTCTGCGAAAAGGTAACTTTGATTTGCTCTACCTTTTGACGACTCAAGAAGCTGTGCTTCAACTGTTGAAAAAGGGAGTTATTATAGACCAAGATGATACCCAGAATCGAGCGTCCACTGCATTTCTCGAGAACTTTTATCGTGAACGACTTATCACTCACTTTGTAGGAGCGCAATGGTATGGGAAAGGGGATGACTTCATCGAAGAACTCATGCTAAAATCTCCTATTATGTCGTCCAGAACAACTGAAATTGACGCGAAAGGTGACAATCCTCCACTTATTGTAGAGCCGCTAAGAATTGCAGAACAAGTGCTGCTATTGCGTGACAAACTTGCCCTCGAGTGGATGGAAATAATGCAAAATGTGCCGTCAGAACATACCGACATTCGCAGAATGCAGCTAGCTCGTTTGATGGGTCAAGCAACTCTGGACACAACCGATGAATTTCAATAGAAAATACTGATGAGTGGTTTGGAGAGCTTTATTTGGACGAGGGATCAATCGCAAGGTAATCCAAACAAGGTTAGTAATGTAGAGCAAATGGAGGAACAAACTGATAAATTTGATATATGCGATTATGTATTATGGTAGAAATTAAAGATGTTTCGCAGATAAAAAATGTTACACTCCACGGAAATCAAGTCGCATCAAGTGTTTGACTCATTGACTTGTTCAATGTCAGTTTCATCAAGCTTGCGCTTATTCTTTAGAGCAGCGCTACTGCAATGTGCGTTGTAAACTGACGTAGCCAACTTAGATAAGCTTGTCGATGATTCGGCAAGGCGTGACAAAGAAGCTCTAGATGCCAGTGCAAGCAGTTGTTTCTGAGCACGTTTGGATGCGGCGGATCCAACTCCTCCCTGTTGCATGACCTTTTGCAAAGGAACATTTAGCATACGGGGATCTTGATGCGGAATATCGCCAGAGGCCACAAGACTAAGAAAGTCTTCAACACTATTTGAATTGCCGTTTGCTAGACCGTCTCTGATTCTAAGTTCTGAAAACCCAGTCGATGACTCAGCTCTTTCTAAAAGCTTACCTGCGACAAGGTAAACACAATGGAAAATCAGGAATCGAAAGATTTTATCAAAGGTAAACGACAAGGCGACAATTTCACCTGCTTCTTTTCATCTTACCTACTTCAAGCAAACTGTTGCAACTATTGTTTGGATCATTCATATTGTTTTGAATATTTTGCAGCAGTCCACCTAATGCAACGTGAGACTCGAATCCATGCTTGAATAAATTGGCACTTGACAAGGATTTAATAAATGACTCCATTCTAGACGCCGTGATGGTGCTGTTACTAGTGCCAGTGGACATACCATCAGCCCTTTTGGTTGTTTCATGTTCTTTATCGTTTTCGATTTCATTAGAATTGATAGCAACTAAATTTGAGTTTGATGCCAATTCAACCAGGTTTTCCACTGAATGTAGATCTAGCGACATAAGCGCCTCAAAGCTTCCTTGCAAGTGTGACAATTTCTCTCCTTTGTCATCGGAATCGCCAAAATTATCTCCATTTACTATGTCCTCAACAAACTTGGCAGCTTGAACGACAAGTATAAAAGAAAACAACGTTAGAAAATTGATTTTACGAGAAAACGTCGAGAGGATATTATAACTCACCAGATGCAGTACGTGCTAATTGCTCAAGAGCAGATTCACTCTTCTTGATTCCCTCAGATGATGGTTGTTCTGACAAACGTCGTTGGCTAGATTCAGAACGTTGCATCGCCTCCATGACCTGTTCAGTGTGTGATTTTCCTTCTAAAACAGAACCGGCGGATTCATTTTCTTTTTTGAGTGTTGTGGCATGCTGAGGTCCCTGTTTACACTCATTACTCTTTTCTTTAACAAAGCTGGTAGATTCATTATTTGTTGTTGTAACGGATACAGGAGGAGCCGGACATGTTCCACCTTGATTCATTGTATCAGGTTTACTTAACGCCGTCATATCATCTGTAATTTTTCGCCTCGAACTTTTGTAATTTGCTGGAGGTTTCAACCATGGCGGCGTAGGCGGTCTATCAACATCTGTACCATCCATTATATTACTGCTTCCATTTAATTTCACATGGTTTGGAATCATATTAACCGGAGCACCGACAACAGCCCCGGAAGTTATCGCTGCAGGAACACCAGGGGTTTTTACACGATTTGTTTGTGCGACACGATCTAGAAATCGCCGTTCAAGTCTAGACCATCCGGCAAAGCGATTTTGCAATATTTAACATGAGAGAGCACGATGAATAAGGAGCAATCCAGACGATATTGAAATAAAAAGCATAACTCACTCGCTCAATTCCATTCGAGTTTGTTGAATCTGCTCTGGCGTCAACCGGTTGATATCCGCCGCACGTCTGCGAAAAACTTGCTTTCCGATGCAATTGTTCCCCACAAACTTCTTCGAAATTCTCATCGGATCGCAATTCAATAGCTTGGACAGAAAGTTGCGTAGCGTAGTTCCATCCGTCAAAGGTAACAATCCTGCCTTGAACTCGCTAATCAAACGGTTTGCATATGCCTCTTCTTCATTAGTCCACTTCCCTCTCCGTAATATATTGTTCCCTTTCTTTTTTGACGGGCCGCCTCCACCACCACCATTATTGTTGTTGCTGCTTGCGCTATCGGGAATCGGTGTTAAGGAAACATGCGGCGGTACACTCGTCGCAGAGCGATGGGGATGATGCATAGAAGAAGGTGGCGGAGTTGGAACTGTTTGTATAGATGGGTTTCCAGCGGGGTTCGACGATAGGGTTGTAGGTTGATATGGTCGCATTTGTGTCAGCGGTTTGGCACCTGTAGGAGGACCTTGGGATGTTGCACTTATCAGTGTCGATGCCTTGACGTAGCTTTGCAGGGGTTTCGACGTTCCCATGGGAGCACCAGGAGTTGGCGCACCAGGTCGTCTGACTATGTGGTAGGGTCCAAGCACCGATGGTCTCGGTGCCGGGGTTTTTGATGCGGATGCCGAATGAATTGGATTTAATGGATTTGCAGGGATTGATCCCTGCTGAGTCCGGCACGAAATGTTCGTTGGCCGAGCAGGTGTAGCTGTCACAGAAACTGAAACAGCGCCAGCAAGTCTATTTGAAGGTACCGTAGATGGTGCGGTATTGGGATTTCCCACAGTGGATTCAATTTGTTGGGCATGTAAAGGAAGAGGCTTTGGGCCGGATGTTGTTGCATGTTTAGATGAATCGATTGTAGGTGCATTCGGCGCTGCCGCTGGAGCTGGCACCGGTTGCGATGGCTTCCCAATGGTCGCGTACGGAGCGGTTGTCGTAGATGCAGTTGCTGCATTTGCAGCGGCAAATGATGTGGACGTCAAAGGCCCTGGTGGATTTGCTCCGAGTGTTGGATGTGTTGCGGTTTTCTTACTACAAAGCGAGATAGTAGGACTAGGATCCGTAACTTTTAAATTTGATGTTTTCAATGCATTATTGGTTTGAATGGAGGACACAGCCGAAGCAGAAGATATGGCCGATCCAGGAGTTGTTGGTGGAGGCGGGGGCATGGCATTTGTGTCAGCAGCAGCTGCTGCCGCCGTCTCCACCGTGGGAGGAATGTTTTCAGCGCATCGTCGAGAACAGTTAACGGGCAGAGTCAAGGCATTGTCACTAGGTAAGGAAGATGTAGCGCCGGAGTTTGCAGTTGTATTCGTAGGACCCGAGTTCTGAAGGATTCCATCCGCTGATTCTGGAGTTGCAGTAACCTTCATGGCCGTCGATATGGGACCGGTCACAGCATTACTCTGGCTACTAGATATTGATTCATCTCCCATTAACTTGGCAGAATCTGATTGATCGATTAGGTTCGTGGCAGCAGCGCCAACGCCGTTATTCTCCGTCGGATTCGAATCCCCAATCTGCATCTTTTGTTGTCGTCATCTAAATCATGTATGAGACCAACGACCGCCCACTCTAGAGATATCGCACAACTTCGTTCTCAGAAACTCATGGTGATTCGGGAATGATGGAGATGCACTTGGTTCTACCAATAGATATGACTTTCCGTAGGACGGCTACAGCAATATCTAAGTAAACCAAGAAAGACACCATTGTCCCCGCCCGGTCTCAGCTTTCTGGTACTAGCATGGAATCGTATGTCGAATATTTAGTGTTGTTTGGACTTATCACGCGAGCGCGCGTTGACACACGCTCTCTACTAAAAAAAATGTATCCACAACCTGATATTGTGTATCGTACTAGGGGTACCTCATCTAGTGACGTCCGCGATGTGGTTTTCAAAGCATGTTGTATGATGTGGTCAAAATGTACCTTGGTAGTACAGTATCATCATACGATACAAGGCCACATATAGAAATATATAGTAATAAGTCGTAACAATCAAAATCACTGTCTATCGTATTGTGAGAGTACGTACCATACTCTAGAAAGAAATTTTTTTCTTTCATGCAAAAAATTATTAAATACAATACTACTAACTACCATAGATTTTATTATGTAACTCCTGTCATATCCTTGCAAATGTTGTAGAGTCGACTAATTTGACGACAGGAGACAACGCGATATCTACCTACATAAGTTTGCGATCATGTCGCCGCCATGTTCGCAACCGAAGCTAATCCACGAGTGAGTATTGGCAGAATCGTGTTGAATTTCACAAAAGACAACGAAAAATCTTTTTTACTATTGATTGCCCCTCCAAAATTCCTAAATCTAATGATTTTTAATGGTCGTCTTAATGAGCCGGCCGATTGTTCATCGCTTATGCTGCTGACAGAATCCAAATCTCGTCCTTTCTCTTCTGAAGGGATTTGACGATTCTTTGACGCAGTAAAGAATAATGAACCATAATGTATTATTTTTTCCCGCACGAAGTAATCGCGACAACTAACATGTCTATTGCATTCGACCATATGTTACAGATCATTGCATAATATTTCACAATCAATTCGATTTTTAGCAAATGGTGTTCTCAGCCAAATAATTTTCATGGTGGGATACAATACATCCGTAGCACATTTTGAACCCTTAGGATATCCTGCATCCACAATATACGCTGTGTTTTACCTCCTCTATATCCCCGTCGGGCACGCACTCACATCGATGTTCGTATTCGGATGGCCTGAGGATTATCTCCCATCCCTTGCGGCCAATGCACCCATAGGCTTAACCGCTATGGCCATCGGATCGATGCTCACCGGATTTTTATCCAATGTGGGGTTTGATTCCATGGTGGAAGATTGGAAAGAATCACTACTTGGCATCGCTCAGCCGCAAAAATCGGAGGAGGGAGAGTTTTATGCAAGTTTGGTGGTCATGGTTGTGACGGGTGTTTGGTGCTATGTACTCAGTTTGTACGTGAATTCTGCAAAACCGGAAGAGAAAGAGGCGGTGAAACCAGCTATGAAAGACCCTGCAAAAGAATTGTAGTTGAAATTTAAGTTGGTTTTGTCCTAGTTCGTTTGGTGACGCGGTGATTTGATTGCTTCCAATGTTACGCTGAAAAAATATGCGACAAATTCCTTTTCTCCGGAATACATGGGGAGATCTTCAGTATTCTTTGTTTGAAATTGCGATAATAGTCAGAATCGGGCGTGTATTCGTAGTAAACAAAAAAATTAATGTTTATGTGGCCTTATCTCTACCGAGACAATATCATTCAAGATTTCTTGAATTTACCACGAGAGAGATGCTCTTGAACTTTTATGTAAAATACTCCTGATGTCTCTATGTTTTGTAATCAATAAAAAATAAAATGAATGTTTTGAGGCGTTAGTTTTACAAAACCATTTCATTCTGGTTGTTAGCAGAAACGATACTTATCTTTTAATTAACATTATTGTAGTCAGTTATTCTGGTTCCATCGCCCTCTCTATAGATTTTATTAGAAGGTCATGATAATGGAGGCATGAGTGACACATGACCAACTTGGGTCATTCTATACCAAGTTGGCAGGTTACAATTGGCAGGAGATGTTGGCAGACGAATTGGTTGAACCCAAAATGACCATGTTGGTTGCATGATCGACAAAGTAGACTGGACAAGTTTTGCTTTTCCTAAGAAAAGTATAACAAAGAGCAAAAATTTTGACAACTGTAACCCATCAGTGATATTATACTGGCATCCCAAAACATTATTCCAAATCAATTAATTGTGCCAGTGATTAAGCAAGTGAGCATAGGAGATCAGAGTGAAAGAATGAGTGACATTTGTAGGGGGATAAATAAAAAAAATGTAGGAAAAATATTGTATTATTTCTGTGTTTCATAAAATAAGTAGGAGTAAATTAGTTGTGCAATCTATGTTTTTGTATTCTTTATCTATCTTGTCTTGCATGTATTTGATTGCAAAGAATGCAAACTGTATTATAGTAATTTTGCACTCTGCAAGGTTTTTCAATTTCCCTTTTGGTCTCTTGGCCGATTTGACTGTCCCACTGCTGCTATCAAGTTAGCAGTGTGTTACACCAACCTGGCTTAATCTTTTTACCTTGGGAGATTGCATGTGAAGTTTGCACCCATCTATGAAAATTTTGGGTAATATTTTTTCTTGCCAACAACTGGGGAAGGGACAAGTTATTCATTGATGGGCTGCCTTCATTTGCTACTTATGATTAGTGTTACATTAAATATTGTTTAAATCATGAAATATAAATCTCTGGACCTTCTCAGACACCTTGTATATATTTTCCCAAAATCCAAACACTACTACATAAATCTAGTGATGGGACATACTGGACATAACCCATAACTACTCCAAATAGTTTATGTACAATTCAGATGCCACCACTTGACCACAAATTGTTATAGGAGCCTTGCAAAAATCTATCAAAAGATCAAGATTGAACTAAGAGGGTCAAAATATCTGATCTTCTTGGTACCTGATCAAAACTGCAATCAAGATGACAATTGTGAGGATATTTTTTCAATTGAAGAGATTCAGAATTTATGGAACCTTACATACCTTGCAAATTGCAGGGTTCTCATGTGGTTTCACATCCAGCTACACACAGTGGAAGTATACATGAATTGGAAAAAAGCCAAAAGGAACAGTGCCATTGCACTGAAAGTAGAAGTACAAAATAAAGAGGCAACAGCAATCCATTTCCATTTTTAATTTTTTGCACATATGAACCAAGTAATTCTACCAATGAACACAAGTGCCCCACAATCATGGTCACCAACAATGAGAGGAGAGCCAACAGAGAGTAAACTACAGCAATGGCTTCAGATGAGGCAAGAGGTCATCAAAAAACAAGAATGCTCATTGAGAATTTAGGGAAAGTCAATTCAATTATTTTGTCCATGAAATCAAAATTCAGCCCTGCATCATGGATGATCGGTATACACTTCATAGCTAGCGGATTTGTGCAAAAATGGTAATGAGTTGTCAACCAGTATCCAAAAACTGGGAAACCTACAAAACCAGCACACTAAAATGGAGTGTGACAGCTCAACAAAGTAGTCTTCAAAATCTCAAGGGAAAAGCAGCAACACTTAGAAATTATTGCAACAAAAAATCAGATCAAGCACCATTGATAGTAAAAAATAGTGGTGTCATCACTAATCACAAAAAGAAGAGGACACAACACTTGTCCCCTGAAAGTATCAAAACAGCAAAACAAAAAGAATGGAAGAATTGTCAGTGTCTGGATTTTTGTGAAAACCCTTACACACCTCAGAACAGGACAAGCATCATCAGATTTGAAGCAGTTGAAAGATGGTTTACATTTGCGTATTGATGATAGATGAGTGGTTTTGGGAATTGTACCACATTTTGGCCTGTCATCAAATTGGCAAAATGTCAACAACGTTTTCAACTAAGAGATAGTGGTAATGATGCAAAGAAGTGTGATGTTTACAGGGAAGGATGTTCCAAAGGCAAAAATGAGGAGGGTGATGATGATGATGATGGTGATGATTATTGTGATTATGACAATGCAGATAATGAAGATGAGATTCTCAAGACATAATTTTTAATGCCATGCAGCTGGATATGAAAGAATTAAAGTTGCCATGCAGCAACCAGTGTTGTCTGATAGAACAGAACTAAAAGGGGAAAATGGGCATTACGAAACAACAAATTCTCATCAGGGAGAGGCAAGAAAGTGTATTGGAAAAGATCCTGCAAGCTCAGTTATGTCAAAATCAAGGTCAAGGGAGTCATTCAAAATTAAAAAGAAGCTGAAATCGAGAATTTCATCACATGGCAACTCAAGACAATGCAGTTAATCTTGTTTGGGGCATCAAAGGAGACATGAGAAGGGGCAGAAAACACCCCAAGAAAAATGGCAACTACAATGCTGCCAAACCATCAGAGGCAGCCATCCCATAATGTGATATTGGATTGCAGAAAAGCAGTCTGTACAGATCTAACATTTTGATTAAATTAGCTACCCTCTAGTCCTAAAAAAGGCAGAGGCAACAGAAAGAGCAAGAAGAATGCACAGTCAAACAACATGGTTAACTCTACCAAAGGCAAGTGTTTATGGATGGAATGAGGCATAATTTATCAACAATGATACAGCAGCAAAACTAGAAGAAACAGCAGCCCAATTTTGTTGTGAGGCTGATCTAGATATGCGTAGGACAAAAAATGCAAATAATGATGCTCACAAGACAACAAGTAGTTATAGATTCCAGGGAGATGAATTGAATGCTCCAGTTGTCCATACAGGTGAATACAACAGCAGAGGTGGAATTCCTGGTGGAGTGATCATTTTATAAGAACACAACACCATGGTTTCATTTCTCACACAGGATTTTTACATGAAGTGTAGGCATCACAGAAAGAAGTACGGGAGAAATCCTGCCTTGTCCAAGGCACTAAAATTTGGTCATGAAGACACAGGTTACAATTGTGGATCTCCAGAAAAATCACTTGATGAGAGGGGGTTTGAGGTTGATGAGGTTGATTGCAACTAGGACCAAGAAGAATGCTGACAGTGACAAGGTTGATGGTGAAAGTTGCAATGACTATGACAGTATTGATATACATGTAGCAGTGGTTCAAGAGAGATAATAAAGTGCACAATGGATGCTGTGGTGGGGGTGATGGCAGCAGTGGTGGGTGTGGACAAGGTGGAGTTGCTGATTCTGACAATGATGGAAGTTGTAGTGGTGGGGATGGAGGCCATTGGAGTAAAAAGAGAAATGGAAACATTGGTGCAGCCACAGAAGACACCAGTGGTGAGATGGGTGATGATGATGGCTGTCATATCAGCCGTGGCAAAGTTTGCACTAAAAAAGTCCCTGAGGAGTCACTGTTGACATGACTTTTTCAATTTATCTACCCAAATGACTTACCTGACATCAAGTGTGAACCTGGGCAGCCTTGGTACCCCCCTTCTGTTGCAGAATAAAAGGGAGTTGAATTTGTCATCCCCTCAGTAGATGTGGATTGATGATTGCCAAGGAGTATATTGATAAACTTAGGATCAATAGAGGATTATATTGGCTGCAAAAGAGATTATTGCAGAGGATTCAAATTATCAAGACCTCTGACCGAGGATGACAGCATCAATGAAGCATGTATGATGATGCCAGATCCATGGGCGTCATTGCATTTGATGTGAAAGCAGGCAACTATCAACTTGCTTGAGGACTTGATGTGAATTAATTTGAACCATTAAAGTTCAAGATCTGCACTGTACTATAGTGTATGATATGGATCATCTGTAATTGAGTAGTGATAGTGAAGAGATGGTAACACAAAACTACAATTTGACTTCAAGAGCAATGATGGAGTTGGGTGATAAAATACTGGAGGAGGCTGAGGGCTACTGACTCTGTGACAATGTTGATCTGCAGCTTGCTAGTAATAGGATATATCATGATTCCTCACTTCTGCACTCACTTTTTTGTATTACCTATCATATTCCTGGAGTTATGGCTGTTTCTTAAACCATAGACATCCTCCCACCCAGCCAACTAAACTATAACTCAAAGTCATCAGTAGGAAATTCTAAATCAGGACAGCCCTTTACCCCATAATGTATAGTGTCCTGTGAGCTGTTGTTTCTAATGAGTGGTTGTTGTAATGATGATAGTGTTACATAACCTTTGGATTCTGATTGGCAGAATACAAGTGTGAGTGACAATGACTTTGTTCCACCACACAAGTCATGCACCCTAGTACAAATAAGGAGGTCAACACACATGCTGGGGCTTCCAGTGAGCAGGGGAAATTTTGAATTCTGTGAATGGGGGATATAAAATAAAACAATTTTTATTTGTTATTAACTCTCTGTATTGTTCTGTTTCAATCTTTTACTGGCTATATCTATGCAACTTTAAATGCCTTTTTAAATCAACGTTTGATGTAAATAAAATATGAAATGAAAATACTCCTTATGTGGTGACTTGCATATTAATCCCATGCACTATCAACTGCAATCTTAGTTCTCTTTCTCCATACTCCTCATAAACTATTCCATCATTACTTCTTGGGATAAACGATTCTTGCATTATGCTTGTTCCCTGTTCTGATGATTGTTGCACAGGCGTTGATGATATATTGATGCTCAAGTATTTGGTCAAGACATTTGCCAGTGGTCCCATTGGTACAGTCAATTACTGCTGTGACATGGTGATGTCATATTGGTCAACAAAGCCAGAATCTGCAATGCACATAAAACCAGTTACTTCATAGAATTTCTTTAATTTTTCATAAATCCTTCCATTACTAGAAAAGATGCTTTCATGTAATAATTATGGGTATTGAACATTCAATGTTCATGTTTCCATCTATGTTAAAATCACTTTCCTCCATATTGTCTGGTGGTTTTGTATCAAGAGCTTCAAGCCATCCATGACTACACACTTATGGTCAAGTTAAACATAATTTGGAACAAACCAAGTGGTATGTTTGACCTTGGTCATACAATCACAATCCTAAGGTAATACTCAGGTCTATTTTTGGACAGCCATTTCTTCAGTCAGTGACACTTATGTAACTACTGTTGAATGGGATTTGTCTATCAATAATTGGTGCTAATATACTATTGAATTATTTGAAGCATACATGATTTACCCAGTCATTGTGATAAATCCTTGATCATCATTTCAAATCAACAGATATTCCCATGACTACATCTTGATAGGTCCAACATCTTTTGTGGAACAACCTGTCATCTCTCTATCTCCTTTTTCCTCTTAACTGAGTCCTGTTTGTACCTGGAGTGCATCATAAGATTACCACTTCAACTTGTTCAGGTCAGTCTTCTTGTTCCAAAGCTGTGTAAAGATACTGGTGCAAAAGGAAGAGGATTCAAGAGCCTTTGTGTTTTTCTTTTGCACTTTCATCAACTTCTCTTCTATCATCATCAACAGTGTTCTTATGCAATAGTTGTATATTAGTTATATGTTCCCCTCTGATCCACTGACTCTGATGGTTTGTCCATGTTCCAACCCAGCCATACTTGTGGTGCATTTACAATTTTTGTGGACAATTTGGCACCTAATGCCTGTGAGACTATTGACATATATTTATCAATCATCTAGTGTCAATTATATATGACCTACATCTACAGACATGTTAATATACTTTTTGATTAGAGCAAAACCTGTATTCATCTATGGTTTGTTATCTACTTTGTCAGTCCATCATATTTGCACATGTTGTGGGAATTACAATAATATCACATTCTTTGCAATGTCATTGTCATCTGCAATTGATATTGGCACAACCTGTCTGTTAATATTTTATAACTGTGGACTCTGTTTTATTTGCATAAGGGTGACATGAGAAAGAAGATAAATTGAGCTTGATCTTTTTATCTTTTTTCACTCCAAATTGAAAGAGTTCAGGAAAATAGATAAAAAATTGATGTATTGACAATTGATAGAATGTGTGCATGATTATTTTTTGGTAAAATATAGACAAATGCCTCTCAATGTCAAAATCTCAAAATAATTGATAGATAATGCCTCAATGTTTGCCAGCAGTCTAATATGAACATACCAATTAGTCTGGGACAATTTGGATACATTGTGGGTTTACCATCCCCACCACCATAATGTATTTGAACAATATATATATCGTATTATGATGTTTATGGCCAGTGATCATGGCAGTTAAATGAAATTTGCCAGATTAAATGTTAATCCAACAACATTGCTGTCAAGAATATAAAAGATCTCAAAAGAAATTATTTGTCACAGTAATTATTGATAAAACAAATTTGCCTATTTCAAAGATGATTCAGTGGTTATTGAGATTTTGGAAGCTTGCATTTTTGGTTTACTATGGTATGGAGATCAATTTCAAAGATTTTCCATGACCCCTGATGTATTAAATCCTACAAACAGAGGAACAGTAATTTATTTAATCCAGAATTTGATCTGAGGTATCAAATCATATCAAATATGCTACCTTGGCCCAACCTGGAATATGACTCCAACTACACACCTATGCAAATTGCTTCACATTTGACATTGGCACTGTTCTCATCCCATTCGTCAAAATAATTATGACCGTGGCTCAAATAATGGACTAAACCTAAATTGAATCCAAATAATGTGCTCATAAAAAATAATATTACTGGTCTAAGGAAAGTTCGAAATTTGCACTATTGATTCCGACGTTGTGGTCTCAAAAGATCCAATCATTCCGAACCACGAGCTCCTGTTGTTTCACACTCATTACTCTCTTCACTCTCTTGACAACATCGTAACAACTCTCTTTATTCTCTTCACTCTTTTCATTCTTTTCACTCTCTCTCTATTCTTTTTGTTTTCTCTCTAATAATAATTTTATTTATGGCAGTACTAACATACTAAGTACGATATGGTACCATAAAAGGACGAGATCGATAGGACTATTGCGAGGATGATGATGGTGGCGTTGCCAGGAATCGTCGATCGTGTCCACTTGCACTCTTTTTCTCTCTCTGGTCTCTCGGGTTCGGCGATCTCCGTCTACATAGACTTGCGCAATAAAAAATACATACGATATTCTCTTAGCATTGTTTTCGAAACACAAAAAATCCATATCATTAGACTCAAGCCAAGCCAACCCCCATTGCCTAACAACTCCCATCGTCACCTACGAAACACCATCATCTTTGCGTAATACACTTTGACACTAATATAATAAAAATGTCTCCCAATTATAACGGCGGACGTGGCGGTTCAAAAAAACCAGATGGAAAAATAGCGGACAAGGTGAGAAGACTGGGCTCACGAATCCGTGACAGGCACATGATGTAGTCGTGATGCTGCATTCTGCGTGGTACAACACCTCAGTTATTTTATCAACGCGATGTCGGCATGACCTGGGGGGCGTTTCTGCCAGTGTTACTGTAACGGCTGAAAATCAAGTTGTCGCTGAATTCGCTGTGGTACCTACGGCTGACTAGCTCGATTCCGGGAAG
>JALLPE010000073.1:16409-26677 GCA_036940025.1 Conticribra weissflogii
GGAAGTTGCCTCTCCTGACCGTCGCCAACTCGATCGTACGCGAGATGGCCAACAGTAGTTGGTAATGGAAAACGTGCTGCGATGGCCTTTTCCATCCGATTGATGTTTCAAGCATGGTTGTCTCAAGTATGTTGAACGATGACAGATTGTCAGTCGTCAACTTTTGAGAAGGACCTTAGAATGCTGTATAATCATTGGCGGAAGGATCCC
Source organism: Conticribra weissflogii (assembly GCA_036940025.1). NCBI lineage: Eukaryota > Bacillariophyta > Thalassiosirophyceae > Thalassiosirales > Thalassiosiraceae > Conticribra > Conticribra weissflogii. Next base: position 16,620 of record JALLPE010000073.1, read on the forward strand.
TTAGGTTGTACACGACACCGTGGCTTGATAATAGGTGTCGCCACGCATTCTTGTCAGTTACCATTATTCCTTCGTCACTTGCTACTTTCTGCTTGTCTCGTCAATAGATAGCTATGGATTATTTTGAAGCGTGTTGATTTTGTGGTTTTGTTTCTGTAACTTCATGGACGATCGAATTCATTTGTTCACCAACATTTTTCTTGTCGTATTACTTTCAGTTTCGTGGAGCTTGTCCTCCTCACAAAGTAAAGGATCTTGATGCGCTTGTAAAGGAATGCAAGGGAGATGAGGAGAAAATCCAAGCTAAAATTTCTGAGTGGTGGGAGGAACCTCAAATCGCTGAACCTGAGTGGGAAGCTGTCGATAGAAAGGGTGCAAAGAAAGTGGCAGACAAAAAGAGTGGTGGGTTTAAAAGTGACCGGGGATCTGCGGGTGGTTCCGGAAGCGGCGGGGGCACTGGCGGAAAGAAGAACGACAGAGGTTCTGGGTTGAGGGACGGTGGCCGTGGAATGAGCCGTGGAGATGCTCGTGGAGGTCGTGGAGGGAATCGGTTTGGAGATAGAGATAAAGATAAGTCTGGAGGAAAACCTGGAGGAGGAATGTCACAACGTGGTGGATCCGGTGCTGTGACAACTTCGGCGCCGGCAGTTCCATCGAAGAGGGACCGTGGCGTCCCTGCGCCAGTGACAAATGTTCCTGCCCCAAAGGGTGCTTGGGGTCAATCATTTGCAGCAGCTGCGGCAGCTGCTGCAGTTCCTCCCCCTGCAGCTCCAAATGCGCCTGTCCCAGCGCATGCGCCTGAACCAACACCCGAGATGCCTATCGCTTTGGATACGGAGGAACCAGCGTTTGATCTTGGAGGTTCAGCTAGTATGATTTCACCCGAAGATCCGACTCCATCTGGCTTGCCACCTCAGCCTAAATCAACTACGACGTCATTGGCTCAATCTGCCTCCGGGAATGTGTGGGCAACCAGAGGATCAGCTCATTTGATTCAAGCAGAAAAGGCCAAGCCTATCCCTCCACCTGCTGCTCAGCTTCCTATCATTCAGCAAGCAGAATCTGAGCCAGAGCCAGAGTATGAAGTCGAGGAACCAGAGCAACAATATGAAGAAGTCCCAAATCCAGAGGAACCATTGCCTATTGAAATCGTGGAAGATTCTCTTCATGAACCGGAGCCGGTGCCTGAACCGGAGCCGGAACCCGAGCCAGAACAACCTTTGGTGACGGAAGACAGTTTGAATGCTGTTGGGGTTACTTTGGACAGTGTACTTTCTCCATCCGTAAATGGAGCAAATATCAATGCATCTGGATGGGAACCTCTCGAGCCAACACCACAGCCCTCTGTTGAAATTACGCAACGATCTCCCGTCGGTGTGTCTGCTGAAGCAGCACCCTCTATCCCTGAACCAATTCCTGTGGAAGAATCAGTTTCTATACCTGAACCAATTTCCTCCACCGCTCCTGCAGCTCCTGTTGGGGCACCCGTTGGAGTGAAGCCAAGTAGTGTTCTTAATATGGGTCACTGGGAGACTGGAGACGCTGATGACGAATTGGACTTCGGTTTTGGGTCATTCGCTCCTGAGAACGATAACGAGGCAACGGATGGCAATGTTTCTGCACCTACTAGTGCACAAATGCCTGCTACCACTGAAAACGCCCCTCTTCCTGCAGCTTCTGTGGCTGCAAGCCATCCATCTCCGGCACGCCCTCCTCCAGGCCTTTCAATGCCACCAATGCCAACGAATGCGATGCTTGTACACGAGCTCGAAAACAAACTCGAGGGAACTAGCTTGGCACCAAAACCGGAAGATTCTACGGCCAAGAATTTGGCTGAAAAGAAAGATATTGGCGTCCCAAACCAAGCGACTATTCAACCTCAGGCTTTCACGTCTGGTAATGATTTTGGAATTCAACCCGGTATGCCCCAGTATGGTGGGTATGGAATGGGCATATATAATTATGGTGCTACTAGTATGGCCCCTGGGGCATCAAATGCGTTTGGAAGCATCCCTCCTGGTCAGTTCCCACTCGGTGGCGCAGTGAACCAACAACAACCAAAACCTCAACAGAGTGGAATTTCTAGTCAACAACCAGGCGTAACTAGGGCCTCTCCTCAAACCCTCGGTCAACAGCCACAGGGACCCTACACAATGCAAAATCCCTCGGGAAGTACCCCCAACGATGGAACTCTTAGCAATGACGGCCCCAATGCATCCTCGATGCCTCCTGGTATGCCTGGAATGCAGTATCCAAATCCTGCATTCATGTATGGCCAGTACAATCAAATGGGGCACCCTGCATACGCCGGACTCCAGTACGGATATGGGCAAGGACAGCAATACGGGGTTCAAGGCGGATTTGGATATCATCAAGTCATGGGCCATCAAGGTGGAGGATATGGAGGCGGTCCGGGCCCTTACGAAGATCAAGGCCCTCATTCACACAACTCCTCACACATGAGAGACAACCACCAGGGAGGAGGCTATCGAGGACGGAATCACCACCAAAATAAATACGGCAATAACTATCAATCTCAAGGTGGGTATGGAGGATATCAGTCACAAGGAGGATATGGAGGAGGTCCATATGCTGGTGGAGGATACGGTCCTTCTGGAATGGATCACTATGGAATGCAGCAACAGGGTGGTGGGTATGGCAGTGGAGGGGGTTTTTCTCATCAAGACAATAATGACCACAACAAAGGAAAAAATAAGGGCCCTCATCGCATTGGAAACCAACAGTTCCAGCAGCAACCTTTTGGAATGCAAGGATCATCCACCGACTCTGGAGCAGGCGGGTCTGGAGGATGGCCGGCATCTGGGCAGGGCTGGGGTGGTTCTGGGGGATGGCAGCAAGATAATTGAGCAATTTTCATTGCTGTGAAGTGGTTTTGGAAGATCATGGGGTCGATGCTAAATAAGTTATCATGTCCATCGCCAGAGACAGACCGTGAAGGTCCCATTTGATCGTTCTCTGACTCAGAATAAAGTAATGTAAAATTAGTAATCATAGACTGACAACTATTTATTGGATGGATGTCGTATGTTTCATTCAAATGCCCACTCAACTGTTGGGCGACACAGGTTTCACCCTTTATTTTGGTTCAATATTAGTGACACAGCACGGCATAGAATTAGTCGAAAATGCGAAGAACAAATCAAATGAACAAACCCGCTTCTCGCAAAACAGCTTCTCCGCCATCGTCCGTATTCAAACGAAAGCCGTCGTTGTTAGCCGCTTTTGCACTTGCAGCTATGTTCGGAACAGATATGGAATGTTTCAAGGGAGGATTAATTTTATCGATGCCTTTATCCACACTTGCCTGCTTGTTCGTGCGCGCAAGCCTAGACAACAAACCACGGATAGCTGGTGTAACATCTGCTTTGTTCATTGAACTTTCTTGTGAAGCAGAAGGGGCAACATCGAACACACCGTGGTGAGCTGTTTTAAAATCTTGATTCGTAAAGAGGGAGCTCAATGATCGACGGACGTGGGAATCATCGGACGCAGACGATCGGCGATTTTTGACATCCTCCGTTTGCTGCAACTTCTTCATGAGTTTCAGTTCATTTTGTTTGATACGTCGTTCTTTTCGAACCTTGCGTCTTTCTTTTCGCAACGAATCATCCTTCAATACGTCTTGCCACTGTTGATACATTTCAGAACCCAGATAAGCACGGGCATCCCACTCAAGCACCTTCAGTAACCTCTTGAAATGAAAAGCAACTTGAGATGGTGTTGCCGTAAGAGAAAACCCCAACGCCTGAAAGAAGACGCGGCGAGTTAATATCAAGCCAGTTGCTATCATGAATATATGGTTAGCAGATCAAGAGAATACTCACGGTAAAGACAATCCATTCTGCGGCATAAAGCTGTTTCATAGAGAGTGCCCAATCATGGGTAAAAAAGACAATTAGAGACTCAAAAATTTTACCACTCTTCTTGTTCGGCTTCACCCAAGAATCGAGAACATTTGGTTTAGTTTCAGCCTCAATTCCTTGATCGTAGACAATCATCGAATTAGACTCGTTTACCTTCGCAGCGAGGAGGAGACATGCAGCAAACGACAAACGACGATTTGACTTATCAACACGACAATCTAAACAGAGTCTCTCAAAATAAATGCAAGCCAGGGCCAAAGTGCTGATTTCAATCTTAGAACGAATACATGCAACCAATGCCTGTTGTTTCAGTGAACGAATCTTGGATAGCGTTAGCGATGGAGGCATTCTTATAATTTCACGTTCGGCGGTGATCGACCCAGACCTTTGACGCCTCATGTCGCCGTCATCGTCATCTATATCATCCTGGACAGTTTCAGTTGGGTCAATTAGAGTGTAAACGCCATCAATCACTTTTGCACCGATGAATTTACGCTGAGACTGATATGGGTGTCATTACGGCAATTATGAATTCACAAAACTAAATAACGCGAAAAAGATGTTATAGAATACATACCTTGGGTGGTTCCCACTTGTCAAACCTCTCACGAAATTGTTTGTTTAGATCTGCCTTCAAAACTGAGGGCTTGACAAATTGGATCGTCGATGATACTATCGGACCTGTGACTTTGTCACCTGTGTAAATGGGCGCATATACATTATTAGGTGAGCGTCGTTTTGAATGCGGCGGTATTTATCATGTCCATTCTCACCAATCATAACATGTCTGTGCCGCCCTTGAACCATCTGCGGGTCGTCTAAAAACCCCGGCAAGTAAGCATTGCTGCCTGACGATGAAGTAGATACCGTATCAATCTCGTCGTCATCGCCATCATCATCCCCAGAAGACGAATCATCACTACCTGAGATCGGGTCATCCGTCGGGGAAGACTTCACTTTCTTCTTTTTCTTTTTTCTTTGCGGTGAGTTACAATTGTTTGTAAGAAGACGATTGAATGCCTTATTGTGATTATCAACATGGGGCAGCAGCGCCCGATAAGAAATACCTCCTAATAATGACAGAAGAAGCGCACGTGCCACACTGGTTAAGTGGGGACAAGAAAAAACCATTAAGAAATACTGTACAAGCGAAACTGCAAAATGCACTTACTCCAATCTCTTTCAGGCAAAACAAACTGAGTCCCACCACCTCCCAATTCTTCAAGCTTTTTTCTCCTTCGCGCGGCTTCTTCTTTTTGAGGTTCGTATTTGATGGTGGAAAATACCATAATAGGATACGACTTCTTTGAAGAGAAAAAGACTCTACCATCTAGCAAGGCTTTTCTCGTCTTGAGATTGGGATGATGAGGTTGATCGTGATGATGATGATGATGGCGATGGCGATGCTTATCTTCTAGTTGTGCACTACTATCTCTATTTTCAATGCCATGCCAAGCAACCTTGATTTCCCACTCCCTGACAGCTGCCTGTCGAGCAGCAGTTCGCGGGGGTCTACACCGAAACTCCTCCGGTATTTTGATTTCAATAGCATCTCTTCCGTCCAATCGTCTCCCGGGAATTCCTCCTGCTGCAGTGGTAGCAGCAGCAGCAACCGCGATTGCATTGCCTGTTGGTGTTATCGGAATCACAGCTTTGATATGGTCTCCTGCAGCATCCATTCGACCATACTGAATACCAACAACCTCTCCTCCTCCTAAGCCCATTCCATGAGGTCCAGCAGTCCCTCCTCCCTCTATTTCCAAAGAAGTAGAATCGGGACGTTCTAACTCCCTTTCTTCCATTTCTATGCGTTCCCTTCTCTCGACTTGTTGATTCGCTGCAGAAAAGAATCGTTTGTCTTTTTGAATGAGTTTCTCCCACCATCGCAATCCTCCTACTACGGGGTTGTTGTTCGATTTGGTATCATTATTCGAAAGAAGAGAATGAATGGTTGAAGTCGTCCCACTAGTGCTCATTCTTCCATCTTCTTCATCTACAATGTGAGAGCTCCGACCCAATGCACTCGATTGTCTCGCAGGACTCAACCGTGGTTGTTGCTTGAAATCATCCTCGACATTTCCAGCACTTCCAAAGACAGCACCAAATTCACTGCTTCTCGCAGGAACCGCAGAACATTTCGATAACATGCTAGGGTCTCCCGATCCATAGGATTGCTCTTTTTGTTGTTGAACATGACCGTGATGATGTCTGTGCCACCTCTCCCCACTCAACCCAGCGCGAACAATTTCCCTCTCGGCTCGAAGTGGAACATTCATTAGAAAATCCAAGGCGGCAATTTCTCGAGTGGCCCACAATGCTTCCGGTGCACTACTACTGCCGTTGTTCGATGCTGCATTTGTATTATTGTAGATGTTGTTGCTGTTCCTGGCGTTTTGTGAAAGGAGAGTGTTGTTAGAAGAAGGAATTCCTAATGTTGAATTATCGAATGTGTTGGGTATCCGATATGTTCTTCCTCTGGAAGTTGGCTTGATTGGGGTTGGAGCAAGTCCCGAAGATGAAGATGAGCTCGGGGCTGTTGGAGTTGGTTGCTGCAGTTGTTGCTGATGATTTTGTTGCCGTGACACGAGAGGCAAAACATCATTTGAAGAAGAAGTGGTGGCCGAGGCAGACCTTTCCAAAGCAACTCGTGAAGGTGTAATCAAATCACCTGATGTGGAAGAGACTAGCACCTCGTGCTGGGCGGTCATGGTGGAACGTATTGTACTGTGTGTTCATTTCATGCGAAGGAAGAGAAGGGGAGCTCCGCCGTCGTGGTAATAATCAAATGTTCGATGGTCAAAATTAGTATTTATTCGATTTTTTTATTTCGGTGAAAACGGAGAGTTTAGGTTTATTTATTGGGCAAGAGTACTACATAGTACACCACAAAAAAAGCCACAGGATCCGGGCAAGAGTGAAATATAAAAAAAAAGATGCAACGATGGAACACACCATTAAGCCATCATCGTCTCATCGCCCCAAAAGGCCGCGTCACCCCAATGAACCGGAAGGATCAACAGCGATATCAAACCCTCCCCTCCCAGCCGAGTTATGGGCACATTCCCTACAATTCCTATTCTTTGATGAGGTCCTTCCGATAACATCTCAGAATTCTATTTTTTACCTGCCGGATGTGTCCTCCGAGATCAAGACTCTTCACGTGAGAAATAGCCACAACTTGAGGGAATCCTCAGAGAACCTGAAGCAATTTGAAAATGTTGACAATATCAATGTGTTTAGCCTCATTGAAAAATCAGAGGATCAACCAGCGCAACACGGGCGCAACCGGAATGTCACGAATATTCATTTGGATGTCGAAACAATCGAGAACTTCATCCCTTTTATTTCCCGTTTTCCAAAGTTGAGTGTGTGCTTTGTAGGAGGACTGTCAACGGACCCCGATTTCACGTATTCTCTCCACGGCGACCAGAGATTTGACGTTCCCGATCATCACGTTCAACTGGCAAAATTAATCGAATCTGTGTGTCAGGGGTATTTGGCGGGAGATATTTCTATGGATGTCACGCTGCACGGAGTGGTTGGATACCACGGAAGGAGGGGGTGCTACTGGAGGAGTCAATTGCAAGAAATATCCTCTTATCGCAATGATGTCTTCTGTCAAATCTGTGATATGATTTGCACGTGCTTCCCGCCTCCTCAGGTGATGAACTTTTGTGATAGTCAGATTCCTTGTATTTCTAAAGAGAATCGTTTCCAAATAGCCAAGTTTCGAGATCTTAAGAGATACAAGTTGCATGCGACAAATGTTTTATTGTGGCAGTTAGGATGTTCATACGGCGCACAGTTAATGCACTTGCCGGCTTCACCTGAGAAAAAGTTGTGGGTTTATCATTACTTGGACAATGTGATAGAGGATATTAGGTGGTTGATTGAAATGGGGGCAGATTGCAAGGACCCTAGAATGCGACAAAAAATCCTAGAAAGGAACAATGAACGAGAAAATTCCGAACGCTCTCGTCACGAAATGATGGATGGATTCGATAAGAGACCGATTCTTTTGAGTAGCTACAATCACTTGACAGACCTCGGCTTTGACGTTCACATGGAAGACTTCGTAATTTTGAGAGAATGCGGAGAAAGTGAATCACAATCATTAACGCCTTCTAGTCCAGCGGAGATTGTTGCTGATTAATCTGAACATGCCATTGATAAAACATTTTTAAAATGTTGTTACTTTTGGAGAATAATGGACAATCCCTCTTCTACAAAAATAAAAGTCACGAGAAATTTTTATATATTAGTTGACATTTTATAGTTTCATGCCCCCAAAGCCATTTTATGAAAGCATAGCATTTGGCAAACAATTGCGGGGTCCCACAAAGCTAGGAGTACTCTCATTCACTGAATTGACTTATCTGTCATGGATGCATTGTTTATCAATTCACGATTCACTCTTGATAATTGATTGTTACTTTTAGGATCACTTTGATTTTGCATTGATCAGACTTTTCATGCATAATCCATTCATGATTGGTAATTGTTATTCATTGTGACCAGCTTAGTTGGCAATGGCCCGGTCTGTCCTCTTGAAAAGTTGAGGACACATTTGAGGATATAGGACATGGCAGGGACATGGCCTTAAAATATCCCAGGACATTTTCTGAAAAATTCCCTGGTCCAAGAGGTCCTTTGAGGACATATGACCTGTGTCGTTAGAGTTTAAGGACATAATTTGAAACATAAATAAACTTTGAAAATAATATTAAAAATGAATAAAAATTATACTTAAACTCTTGACAAGATCAATTTAAAAATTCAATAAAAATGATACAATGTTGTATAAAAAGTTTTAGTCTTGATTTAATAGACTTTATCTGATTCTATATTGTAATAAAAAAGCATATGATTAATTATACTGGTGAAAATTTATAAAAATGTATCAAAATTTTTATGCATATTATCTGTTAACATCTAGACTGTGGCACTTTTTGATACTTAGTATGCAAAAAATGCACACAACCCCAGCCTTCTTCTCCTGCCCATGATTTTCATATCATAGCAGGGGAATAAATTGGAGGTTTGTCATCAATCACTCCAATCATCTTGACCTCCTTTGTCCCATTTCTCCATCAATTCTTCTTCATCACCAGGGGCAGAACCTTTGCATGTCTCTGTGATTGTCACCATGATTGTCACTGCAACAAGTCCCATCCTCTCCCACAACAAGTGGCAGGTTGAGAAATGGAGAGCTTGGCAGCTGTTTGATGCCCAGCATCTCTTGGACATTCTGTCCCTCTTTGTTGGAAGGATGCAGACAGGACAGAATGCACCATTGCAATGGCATTTTTTCTAGCTGTGGAGGGCGCTCAGCTTTCCATGGTGGGGAACACTGCCAAGGCTTCTGTGAGGGTGTGCCTGTTCTGACTGGCAAGGCATTGGTTGACCATGGAGGAGGAGGGGGGCTGTGGCTCTAAGCAATGGGTAGAACGGCTTCAACTGTAGATGAGGATGATAAAAACAGTGGTGCAAATTATTTTTTTGAAAAAATTAAATTCAATCAAAATGTAGAAAAAAACCTGACTTACTGAACAAAAGAGGAGGATGCAAAGGAATGCAGACTGGAGGTAGAAAAACAAACTTGTGCCCAAAAATGAAAAAATGAAAAAAATGAGTTTTAGCTGGGAGCAGATGGTAACATGGGGGGATCAGGAAGACAATGGAATGACAATGTCTTTTAGAAAATTATTTTATTTTCATGTGGAATCACATGACTAAGTAACAATCACTGATATTATCTGTGATAGTTAACTATTATGGTTAACGTGGGTAATAATTAACTGTTACCAATAATATATATTTGTATACACCATTACTCAAAATGATGTTAATAATTAACTGTTACCATTATTATCTGTGATAGTTAACCATCACAGATAATATTGGCAATAGTTAACTATCACAGATAATATTTGTGATAGTTAACTATAACTGTTATTTTTAGTACATGATCATGCAATTGAAATCTCTTATATTGCCAAAGTAATGTCACCAATCCACTATGTTCCAGGGTGAAAGATGCATCACCATACATTTTTTGTGCTTGCAAAGCAAATCTTTTGATGACACCTCTATTTTAGACACCTCTATTTTTTATTTTGGAATTAATGTTGGTTTTGCAATTCCAACAGAAGAATTTTGGGAGGATAAATTCTA
>JALLPE010000074.1:0-26569 GCA_036940025.1 Conticribra weissflogii
CCCAGATGATATGACTTTGTACAATAATCGCATTGGATTAGTTCTGAGAAAGGTTTGGTTGATAATGGAAACGAAATTATGAGGATATAAAGAAGAAAATAAAACAACGAGATCATTTCCACACAAAAAGAACTCCTTCACTGATATCATCACTCACCGCCACCGTCATCACAAATGAAGCAGACGTCGTCATTAGTAGACAATTCAGTTAACATCGAATTCGACTGCAACAATTTTCGGTCAGGTGTTGCCACATAGTCAGATAAAACAGCTCCTCTATTTTTTGTTTCCTCCTTAAATCTTGACCACGCCTTGTTTTCGTCTCCATCATATTGGAGGCGGATCTTCTCGAATTCGACTGCCGCGAGACGCAATCTGAATTTGATGAGAAGTTGGGGAGACGACCAATAAGTTTGAGTCATCCCATCACATACTTTGCATGTGTAGGACCATTCCGGCCCAGGAAGCAGATGATCATGCCCACTACCTACGTTCTTATTCCCCGCAATTCCCCTCCAAGGCTTTGAGGGATTTGATTTTTCAAGCAAACGACTGTACTGTGGAGGAATCCGGATTCGATTCCATCTCTTTACCCCTGCATCAGCGAGCTCTCGACAGTAAATTTTCAGGGCTTCGAATTCCTCTCCATTGCATTCGCGAACAATGGACTCAAACCGCAGCGCATGTTTATGGCACTTGAGTTCGAACTTAAGCTGTGGAGAGATCCAATACTTTGCTACTAAGCCACATGGAAATCTAACAACTTTTACTCTCCACCCAAGGCATAATTTTTTATTCTTAACCTTTCCCCTCTTTACCTGGAGAGAGTAAGTATCGCGGCTTGACTCAGATGGTTCCTTCCAACCATTTTCGCTTCTTGACCCATCACGTATGCGTAAGAGAGAAGAGCGATCTTGTTCTGAAAAGAGGAACAAAACGACAGAAGTGAGTCACGAATGTAGAATAAGCTAGATAAGCTAATTTATGAAATCACGTACCTTCATCACAATTGTGCAGATGTCTGGAGTCGTCGTTGCTTGCAGTTGAACCCGATTGGCTTCCTCTTGAAATAGTCAACTTACTTGCACGATCATCAGGATAACTCTCCAAACTTGGAATATTTGAACGCTCGTTAGATTCGTCATTAATGCCAAATGAACTCGTTACTCTTTCTCCAGCCGCACTCATCTTGAAGCCTTTAAAGTCAAACTTTCCAGAATTATACACTATTATATTCCTAGATTTCTTGATTCCTCCTTTGTTAATGATAAATTCTGTCAGTGCAGCAGTTTCTCCATCCTCGGTTGCGTCATGTTTCTGTAAAACAAGTAGGAATTCCTCCGCACTTGAAAGTGATCTGAACTCAACCAGAAGCTTCGGGGTCACGGGGTGCTTTTCGTAGCGATCCTTTCCAACACGGCGAATCTCGACTCTGAAACCAGCAGCTTCTATATTGCTGTATGCACCACCAAGGATATCAGTTGATGGATTGACGCTAGGATCCTCCGATGGAACTCTATCAAACTCTTGGCGATAAGTATCTTTTTGCTTGGTACGGAGTGTGGAGAATTTTTTTGATTGCCGTGGTCAGAGTAATCATTATTAGTTGGGCCGTGTTCAGAATAACTTTGCTTATAAGTTTTCTTTCATTTATAAGCAAGAAAGAAACTATCTTACCAAACTTTTTGGCGAAACGTCCACCTTGATCGCGTCGACCTCATTCTCGATATCATCAATGTTTTCATCAGCGTTCTTTTCAAAACAAAAGTCGTTCTTAACCTGCTTGGTTTACATTGCATCCTCAATATTTGTAAGCGACTTCTTTGTAGACACACGGGCACAACAGTCTAAATATATATATATGCATAGTGAATAATGAAATGTGTCACTTACCGCTGTCAATCCTCGTTTCTCGGGTTCTCGGAATGTCGCCGTAGTCTCGCCGGTATCATTTATCAATTCACTGTCAAATCTGATACCTTTGATTTGCTCTATATTCCCATTTGCATGGACTACGCGTTCAATCATTCCTTTTGATTCACACTAAGATGCATGACAACGCGTCAGGAATGCATTAGAACACTGGCACACTTTTGTGTCAAAAAGTAAAATGATTGATTCTCAACGAATATCATTCATCACTCACCAAACCTTTCTTCATTTTTCCAGAGTTTACAGTGGACTTTGTGTTCCCATCCTCCCTACTCACATACGCGTCAAAATCAGTGACGGTATTGCCCTCATTTTCTGCAAGTGCATTCTTTGACTTAAGACGCTTACCCACAATAAGACTACAGAGTCTATCACTCTTACGGCCAACAAGAGAGTCAACTCTAGTTGCCACTTTCGCATGAAGCGTCTGACCAATATGGGCGTCTACTTCCAATTCGTTGGGTGACGTAACGCAAATGGCACCCTGAAAAGTAAAAATTTGTAACATAATTCAATTTGCTTGAGGTAACGCAAAGGACGTTTTCTGATGATAATGTAAAAACTGTTCTCACGGCTACATTCTCTATTAGCTCATCTGCGGAACCATTCTTCGTTGGCGACTTGGCTTGCTCTCCGTCCTTTTCTTTAAACTTGTGTTCTTTTACAGTGGATGTGTCTTCTTTTACAATCATCTAAAATTGTCAGTCAAAATAGTATTAAATATTTGCAAGTTAAGTGAGACTGACGTGAAAGAACGAAAGATATGATTACCTTCATTTTGGCTTGCTCTTCATTTTCCTCACGCATCCACTCCTCTCCCGCAGGGATCGTCTCGTTATTCTTTTCATCACTACTCAGTCCAGTGTTATGATAATCACAAAGTCCCGACTACAATAAAGTGTTCGTGAATTGAGAGAAATGTTGTAGTGAGAAAAGGAACTCTGGAAAAAGAAAGAAAATAATATCTGCTAGAATGATTGGCCTGAGTTTTCTTACAAGAAGTTTCTTTTCCAAACCATCAACGGATTTTTTCAACGAAGCCTCGCACGAAAGATTTTCATAATCCTGAACTCCTTCGTTACTCTTGCTCATCCATCCGTCAAATACCCCATCATTGTTGAATTTTTCCTGGTTGTAAAATTGTCGTGATGTTAGATAACTTTTCTCACGAAATCAAAAACTTTCCACAAAAGCAAGTCTGATACCTTAACTCCGGCCTGCTCGTTATTTGCCACTTGCCCCCATCCCTTCTCGACCGAATCATATTCTTTGATCAGGTCACCACTCGTTTCTCCAACACTCATCGCAACGTCATGATCATCAGTAGTCACCACCTAGTTTCATTTTGTGAAACTCTCTTCATTTAGAAAATATTTCATAATAGAAATACAAATATCTACATTCTAAGCATGTTCTCAGGCCAAACATCAACGGCAAAATCTCACCATCCTTTCACCATGCAAACGAGCAATATCGGTGGCTTTTAAACCCTTGCTCTCTGGATATTGTACGCCCAGTCCCATGCCAACAACTTCTTTTCCATCATGGTGATGGATCTTCCCTAGCGATCCATATTCACCATCTTCCCCAACCCCACTAATCTCTCCAAGTCTACAGTCTTTTCTGCCATGGGCACTGCGTAATTGAATCGTAGCTGGAATGTTTTTTTCCATGTTTTGTTTACTCTATTAGATTCTGATCTTGACACTCCAGAGATAATACTACTTCTTGAGGATATTTGTTCTTGTCAACCACCAAAAGCAATCATCGCGTGGATGAAAAAAAAGCAAGCGAGAACACTCTTACGGTGGCTGGAGGCGACAGAGAATAATACTAACAAGTCGTGGTAGGATACGGTTGTCACTCCCATCGTCGCCAAAACTTGAGCACTTTCTAAAAATGATATGATATCAACCTCACTCCGAAAGTAGAGCGAAAGAGGAGTTATAGATAAAGATCTCGTCGATGATTAGCGAAATTTTTTTATATGTTTTGGATCTTTCAAGTACGTAGGAAACAATATATTGTATGTTGTACAATATCCTGATAAAATTGATAACATCAGTGAAAGATCATTACGATTTTTGTCCCTTTGTGTTTTTTACGTGACCATTCATCGTTCCAAAAAAATCGTGGGAACAACGAGCGTATCACTACAATAATAATAATCACAAGTTAGAGTTACAATATCATAAAAATAAAGATTCCCAATCCCATCCATTATTTACGTGTTGTGTAGTATTGTACTTTCTCTTTTCACGAGAGAGGAACTGGATCACAGCATCGATCTCTACCTAGCTGTAGACGGTTTCATGTTGTTTTTTGGCTGTGAGTGCGTGGCAGTGAGGAAAAAACATCACAAGAAAAAACTTCACTTCACGTTTTTTGTGTTCTCGCCCTCACCACAGAGGCTATCGTAGCAGATCGTTTTTCTACATGCAGTAGTAACGCTATTTTCAAGTCCAATGGCAACATCCGATACACCCACCATTTTCAAGTCATGGATCCAAAGCTGCATCAACACGATCGGATCCGAAGCCGGCCCAAATGACTTCCCATCCAGCGGCCGAACCCAAATGAACGACGCTGTATCACATCGGCTTCGACACGACGCTCGCCTACATTTTGAGGCGCTGTCGTCTTCTGCTTTTGACGACGGCGACGCCCGTAATATTGGAGCTGCGCAAGCAAAGAGTGAAGTCAATCCACTGCGAAACCAACAATCCACTGCAGCGCAAGATGTGTCCAGCGCGTCTTCAGGCAATGCCAACGGGGCACTGGCCATTCTTGTTTCTACTTTTGGTCCGGTCCTTTCGTCTGGTTCTGCGGTAGCGACGAATGACGGTTTGAAAGCTCTATCAAGGAAAAGTCATCGTCTTGTGGCAAGAGCACGTGCCTTGCATTGTTTTCTTGGGGCTTTAGAAGGTAGCGGATCCCTGACCCATGGAGTCAGAGAGGCGGTAGGGCGTTTTCTTGTTGAAATTTGCAAGTTTGGGGGGACTGAAGACGGAAATGTTGATCCGGATGGTGGTGAAGATTTGATGGAAAGTGAAAGGCTGGAATTTGTTGATTCCGCTGATCTCTCACCAGAGGAAATTACTCAGCAACTGAAATCTATGGACGAAGCTGAACAACAGAAAAACGAAGCTTTGTCTCCACCCATCGTTACTGTCAATGCAGACGACATCAGAGACATTTCGATGATTTGCTTGGCGGCACTACTCTGTTCAAGTTTGGATATATTTCCAACACGAGAATCTAAATCCACCGAGTCACCCCCTCTTGAAAAAGCGATCGAAGTGGTCTATCAATCAATGCATCTTAGGTTAGAACTCGCGGTGTTAGGGCTCCGTAACCGCTGCGACATGGGTGACTCGGATTCCATTAATGCCAGTTCCGGGGCGGGTTACGAATCTATGCAAATCGACTTTAGTGTCGAAGAGGGACTTTCGCAGTTGCCCCGGGCGAAGCGATCTATTTGTTTCAATCTTTTGGAAGGAGCTTTGGAAGGAATCGAGAAGGACGCATCGAAGTGGAAAGCTCTTTTGTCTCAATCAGAGTCGGAAACGTCCTCATTTTGCAATTTGATACCTGCATCAGTGTTGGGGAAGATGTCCTCTTTCGTGTCTTTAATTGCGTCCTGTTTACACGGCGAAACAGACCCTCGATGCCTCTTACAGCTGCTTCGTTTGTTGAACCGCACGCAACAAGTCGTGTTACCTCTTTTTGAGTCACATAATGTGGGATGCTCTATCGGAAGCGACATCGATGTTGACGAATCACATCTCATTGGAAAAATTGGATTCCCATCAGTTGACATTTTCGATGCGGTGGCACCATACTACCCAGTTCATTTTACCCCTCCGAAGAATGATCCACACGGCATTACTCGTGACTTGCTGCAATATTCTTTGATGTCAGTGCTGTGCGAGCGAGGTGCAAAATACGACAACATTCCCATCAACGAAAAGAATGGAGAAGACGAGACAATGATTACTCTTTCGGGGAGGATGTTTTTAGAGCGGCTTGACCCGCCCAAGACAGTTATGGATTATGAACCTGTCTCCAGTGGCTCGGATTCAGACGTTGAGGATAAATTGGATGCAATACGCGATTTATCGGTGCTGCTATTACCCTCCTCTTCAGAGGATGCGAACCCAAATATTAGACGTGTCACAACTGCATTCTTGACCGAGTTATCATCCTCCTTGGCCCGTGTGCATGAAGAATCTGTTACATCGGCAACAGGTTCACCAACGACTGACAACGAAACCAGTCGGGGGTCAGATGCAAAAGATCAGAGTTCTCTTGCCAGTTCAGTTCGTCAATTTTCGTCTAAACTCGCTTATTCGTTGGAAGGATATAGACCTAATTCTGTTGAATCGGGTCTTAAAAGAAGCGAACAAAATATTGCAACGACAGATTTGTCCCTTTGGGAAGCATTTGTCGTCGATATTATTCGCCGTCTTTCGCCTACTCTGGGATCAGCGCCTCAGGGATCGCATGGTCGTGCATCCACTGCTTATTTAGCGTCATTAGCCGCGGGTGGGGGTTTGATAACGTTGAACAAAGTGCTTCAGAGTTGTATTCCTTGTTTTCTCAGTGTACTTGAACTTTTGAATGATGATCGCAAACTGTCTTCAGCATTCGCCCAATCTGGTAGTGCAAAGAATCGTGACGAGGACAAAATGGCTGCGGCTATGCGGGGGATTGCTGCACTTGTATCTTCCTGCCGGGTGACTTTGGGAAGATTAGAACGCGAACGTCGCGGAGTTCAGATCAATCCTCACCCATTGCTACTTTATGCATCAAGTATTATTCAAATGATATCTTCTGTGTTGAATAGTGTGGCGAAAGATGGCAGCGACAACCAGCTCTCATTGGCTGCTGTTGCTGCACTCGAATCGCTTTTGACATCTGCCGACTTACAAACACTGAACAAAGAGAATGTCAACTCAATGATTAAGTCTTTCTCGACGCTCTCTAATTTCATCATCCACTCCGACCATGCAGTAACGACAACTTCTTCCTCTGATCAATGGAAAACTGCCTGCGCAAGGGCGCTCGGAGCACTTATCGCCAGGGTGTTTGTCGATGATAGCTCTGGTTTAGCAAATGAGTGCAATGATTTAGACGTTTATGCTGGATCACTGCTTCGGCAAACGTTATCATCAGCATCGTCACCGCCGAACACGACCTTCAACACAAATTGCAATCGTTATGACTGGACTGTTCTTGCAGCGGCATGTTCAAATGGACCGATGTCTGTATCACGCAGAATTGTCTCGGATATCTGTTCAAAAATCATCGAAGAATTGAGATCGAATCCTGCCAGCAAAGACTCCATCGATTTCATCCCTGTGACGGCTCTATCTTATTTAGTACGCAACGGAGGAATGAACGTGAGCATTTCCTTTCATGAACAAGAAGGGCGTCAATCGTCTTCTTTCACAATCATCGAAGAATTGTGCAAACCATTTAAATGCAAGAGTACTACAGATGGCGTTGCAAAAGGCGAGAGAGACATGCAAATTCCGGTTGGAATGAGTCAGTTGAAGCTACCGTCGTCCCAGGCTGGAGACATGGAAGAAGCTAATGCAGTAGTAAGTTAGCTTTGTATAGATATCGCTGTTCTCATCGAAACCACAACGGAGCTCATAATTTTTTGTTTTTGGACAGATTCGACGCGCGAATTTGTTCCTTCCTCATTTGCTCCCAGCGTACGAACATACTTCTGCAATTTCATCCTTGAGGACCCTAGTAAATTCCGTAGGCCAGGTCATTCCTCCATTGTCTGAGTGGGATGAAGTAAAACTTTCCGTCTGCCTCCCATTGTTAGCTGCTGTTCTTGGTTGCTGTGATCGTGCGTGGTCGAAGTTAGACGCCACTACTGTTGATGGCCTGAAATCCATGATCCCTTACCTCGCTCAATTTTGCATGAATCCTGACCACGGACTCTATGCTAGATCCTCTGCTTCGTCGTGTCTATTTTCAACAATCTTCCATTATTCAAATGAAGAACGATGCGATGATGATGGATTTGCCGTTGTCCATAATCTCTTGGACAACGACGTTTTCCCTGCTCTAGAAGAGGCAATTGAGTCATTGAAAGCTGATATGAGTGACGACGCTACTAAAGAAAAATCAAGCTTTTTATTCGTGTCTAGTTTTTCACGAATCGAAGACATTCTAAACTTCATGAGTGTTTTGGTAAGCATACAATCATGATTCCTTTTTGTCGTAAACAAACAATTTTTTAAAGTCAACGTCATTGCTTTAATTTGGTGTTTTGATACTTCCGCAGGGTTCGGCAGCTGAATGTAAAGGTGGACTTTATGCTCGTCTAGGGGACTCAATTGCTTCATTTTTAGTCGAACTAACTTGCACCAACATGGCTAAATTTTCATCCGATAGAGAGTCAATTGAGTTGATATCCTTCACGGAGGATGGAAGAGAAAACCCACTCATGAATGCCTCGTCCCATATATCCATTCTAACAGCATCAGCCTTTGGAAATATGTTATCGGTGTATAACGGCAGTCCGTTCTGGAGGCAAAGAATCGCCCACAAAACACTCCCCACTATTTTGAGAGCATTACACGAACAGTCCCAGTCGCAGCATCCGCCAGCTCTAGGCACTCTAGCTATCATTTGCCACATGCTTTGCTGCCTACCGGTATCTATACTCGGAAAATCAAATGTGCGACAATTTGTTCCCACATTAGTCGCAGGGCTCGTTTATTATTCCAAAAATACGAGCATCTTGGTAGAGTCAGAGATGATATCTCCAAAGGCCGCTGAACTGCTTCCAATCGTCATTGCGTCTCTTGCTAAATTACTATCAAACTCTCCTGACGACGTAAGTAATCATGGCCATGAATAATGATTGTGTCAAATGACATTTTCTTTCCTAATGTTTATCTAAACTGGCCTGTGTTTCTATTTTCTCCTTGAAAGCTAACAAAATTCATGGGAATCATAATACCAAGTTTTTCTTTGTTATGCGCGTCAAAAATATCGAAAGATTATATTCCAATTCAGGTTCTTGTCCTTCAATGTCTTGAATTAGCAACTAAACATCCGCATGCTCGCAACACCATACTGCGTGAAAAGGGACAAGTCGTTGCTGTTCTTTCTGCATTGGTCGATCACCCTTCATCCATCATCAGACATACAGCAGTCCAAGTGCGCAATGTGTGGTACAGTACGCTTTAACTTGATTCGATTTTTTTTAATTTGAATGGCTTGTCGCGGGGAAATTGTTGAGGCCGATTCATTTTAATCACTGATCCCATGAAAGAAAATAATATTCGGAAGATGACAAAAGAATGATAATCCTAGAAGTTATGAACGAGCTTCAATAAAATTATCTTGATCTAACTGCCGGAAGGATCCTGTATTTGTTTTGTTCTTCGGGCTAATCTCCACATGCACCGACGCATCGCAGTCACCAACAAGCGGATTATACTTTACGAAGCAAATCCATTGCGAAGATAAAATGAAAGGAGAGTTTTCGAAACTAGATGATATTTCCCAGTAACTGCTCTTTTCATTCCCTGGAGTTTTTAGTCAAGGGGAGTGGGGTTTATATTCATTGACATTTATTGTCAAGTGACACAGTGATAGCTCCATCTTTGAATCTAAAGGAATCCGGTTTCTCTGGTTCAATCTTCCTCAGTGCAGTTTCCCCACATAATCGTATATAAATGATCATCTAGGTCGAATATGACGATGGCGATAACGAAGAATGATTTGTGCCTCTCATCAAAAGAATTCTCTTCTTGGTGCAACGTCAGCGTCTATTCCAATCCATGCATCTGGCCACTCTTTCGCATAAGTATCTTTGTTAACGTTGTCCCATTCTTGCATCATCTCTTTCTTGCTCGCTTCGCCATACCAGGAATCCTTCATGCTTTTTCCATAGTACCCTCGGAGCCGGTTTATATATCCACTAAATGTCGAGAAATAAGTCCCTGCGAATGCCCGACTTCTCGCTGCAACAATTGTTTCTATCATCCCTGCACGGTTTAGGTCATGAGTTTCTTTGCCAACTATATCGGCGAAGTCATCAAGAAAATACAAAACATGACCTGCTCGTCGAAATGGCTCGAAGAATGTTTTGTTCTTCTCATCGGTGGCAATGTATAAGATCTCGTTTTTCTGCCAAATGGACTTCGTGTTTTCATACCAATCCTCTCCAGATATTTTCATCTTTTTGTACTGAAAGTCGCCTCGTCTCACATGCAGAGCAGAAAAACCACCGCTGCCATCGGGTTCAACGGAAAAACCGCGTTGCTTTGCAGCCTTTTGTAGAGAAGCGACAACTTTTCCAGCTGCGCAGAAGATCTCGTCGCGGTAACGAACAAGGTCCCGAACGTAGCGTTTGAAGAAATTTCCAATTGACGTATCAGTAAAATGGATGTAGCCGTAGAAATGCGCAAGCATCCTATACTGTTTGGTACCGGCAGGGATATAGAGCAAATCCGGACTTTGCATCTCTTTTGTCAAATATACCATTTTCCTACCCCCACTGCCACAAAATTCTTTGGCGCTTTCGGCGTCTTCTGGTACACCATTGAAATACATTCCTTCGTCGAATACAAAGCACTCGTGCCTTGATGTAATATTTGGAGTAACACCGTGGTGAGAAAGATAGTCATGAATGATTCCGCATGGAGGTGCGACACCTTGAATATGCATGATGCCAGCTCGACATTCCCTCGCTGCTTTCATAATATCAGGGATTTCTGCCATTGAAGCTGGGAATCGACCTCCAGGGACAGCCTCCTTGCGTACGAAATCTGCCATCGTGATGAAATCTACTCGTTTTCTAAAGGATTCTCCTTCAATGTTAAAAAAATCCTTTAACCCATAACCACTCTTATGACCACCACTCTTTAACAAGTACATCGGCTGATCTGGCGGCAAGATTAGTATTCTATCCAATGCTTTAGCTAACACCATAAGGATTTCAAAGCTCATACGAATATTGTTGAATCCTGTCGATAGAAAAATGTGTGGAAATTAGAGCACAACGTGAGAGCGCCTTTTAAGGAGAGCACTAACAATTTGAATCGTACCTCCTTGGTCCAATTGAAACGCAATGTATTTGGGTTTTGCATCAGGCTGATTGTTCCTGTACGGAGAAGAGAACGTATAGTCGCGGTTCCCTTGCGGATCGTTCCAGTACACCAAAGAGTCTACATTTGCATCGCATATTATGCGGCCTTTTTTGGCACCGAGCAAAGCTGGTGTTTGATACCGTTTGTATGCATCCACAGCTTGACTCATCGCATCGTCGGCAGCAGCATGATCTTTTGCATTACTCATTGGGACTACGAAAGGCATTGGCGGTACAACTGGATCATCATGCTCGCCTTCTCCGTCTTTGTCCACGAACACATCGCCATCAATGAATGTCCAACCAGTAGGGTATTCCCTTGCGTACAACGAACCCGAAGCAGGATTTGCCCAGTGATGCATGAAATATTTCCTGGGAAGATAACTGTAATAAGAAGAAAATTTAGATAGCCCATAGTACCTGTGCAAACAGAATAAGAGTAATCATTGGAAATGAGGTGGATATTTATGAAACCATGTCATTTCAAAATCGACACGAAACGTACCCTCTAAGACGAATGATGTAACCCGAGAACGTGCTAAACCATGTTCCAGCATAATTGCGCCCTCTTGCAGATATTACGGTATCAATCATTCCATAAAGAGTCGGGTCGATCTCATCTAAATTGATCAACTTGTTATATTCATTGAGAAATCGCAACGGACCTGAGTGCAGTTTACGAAAATCTTCAAAGAAGGTACTATCGGTTTCATCAGTCGCCACATAAAGTACTTCATTCTTCTCCCAACACTCCCATGTATTGTTATACCTACGAGATGAAAAGAAAAACAATATTACAATCAATTTTATCGAAATAAGTGGAGAAGAAAAGTAAAATCCAATTGTAAACTTACCATGTCAATGAGTCAAATTTGACTTCTTTAAATTGAAGGTCTCCTTTTAATGTCAGCAGAAATGATGTCGACAGTCTTCGTGAATAATATTGATTCAAAAGTCAAGATTAACGAATAATATGCTGATTTTGACTCACCTCGTCTAACGTGAAGAGACGAAAACCCCCCGACCAGTTCCGAGTCCAACGAGTTCGACAGACTGCTCTCACAAGGAGACCTCAAATGACTTTCAAATTGCAGTGCCAAGACAACTTTCCCTGCAGCACAGTAGACTTCATCATGATAAATTAAAAAGTCTCGCACAAATCGTTTGTAGAAATTCCCAATTTGAGGGTCCGTGAAAAATATCAAGGCATAGTAATGAAGCAACAACCGGTAAGTGAAATCCATTGTCTCAAAATGCCAGACGGGTGAATCATGCATTGATTGCGAGTAATAAACAGGTTCCCGAGTTCCACAGAACTCATTGATTCGCCGTTTGATGTCATCGGATAGTTTGTGTATGTATTCTTCTCCATGGGTAAAGACATCCAGGTCGAAAACGAGACAGTTCGTCACAGGTCCCTCTTCGATTATCTCTGCTAATTGCCCAAAACGCCTATAATGATCATAAAGATCCTCGCAAAAGACAGAACTCTTCTTTCTGTATTCGCAATTGTCCGCCACTTCCCACAAATGTTCCACCGTTGTACTATTGTAACCATCCAATGGCACAACACCACCGGTTTTTCCCTCCAATGCAAGAAAATCTACAGATGATATGATCGGAACACGCCGTAAGAACTCAGTATTCTTCGTCAAATTGAAAAAGTCCGTGTATTGTCTCCCACGCCTAGTGTCGCCTTTGCGTGCATCCAACAAATACATAGTTTGCTCCGGTGGCAACACCAATGTTCTTCCGGACACCGCAGCGAGGACGATGATATTTTCCAAAGACATTCGCAGATTGTTCCAACCGCCGGTATCCGGTTCAAAAGTCAAGTATCTCCTCCGAATTCGAGACGACAGCGGGTCGTCGAGAGATATTGGAGGGAGAGGTTTCGGGAGAAACGGGTGATGGCGAGTTTCACCATAAATTGACTGTCCCGAACCATCAGAATATCCTCCGTCCCGATCCCTCATGCCGCGGGGTTCATTCCAATATGCCATCATCGACGACATGACGGCCTCTACCCGAGGATCGGTGTCCGGACACCGTATCGTTCCTCGGAGGGCCCCATCCAAGGCCGGAGTTTGAGATGGCGGCAGCCCCGAAAAGCCACGTGCAGTCCGCGTGCGGGGGATCGGGTCTGGTAGTAGATTGTTTTCTAACAGTTTGTCTTGTAGTTTTCGCCACGTTAGCGATGACGGTGACCAATCGTCAACATCAATGCCATCCCCAAGAGTTGCGACGGCGTTTGTTTTTGTGCAGATAGAATCCCTTCTCGATCTACCCTCATTACCACGAGACACTCTGACTAACGCATTATTTTCCTCTGCAACTAGTCTTTCTTTTTCGAGAAAAATTTCACCCGAATTTCCCTCATTTTGTTCATTTTCCTTCACCGGAATGATAAAATGATTTTCATCCCCGCCCCTCCAAAGCCCTTGCGCTTTTGCTTCCAAAATCCCCTGCTCTTGCTGCAATTTGTCGTGTTTGTCCAATAAGTAATTTGCCAATTCCATTTTATGTCGAAGTGCCGATCCTCCCGGACTATTTGGGCCCCCTTCGTTAATGCCGAGTGCGTGCTGGAGTCGCCAAAGGAATCGAAGAAGGCATTGGAATTAGATCAGAAGTGCACATCGTCAAGGCATAAATTAATTGTTTGAATGAAACGGCTAAATCAATATAAAACTCACTTCGAGATCCGCAGCGTCATCTTCGGGATGGTTGTGAGCATGGTGTAAATGAAACAAATATAATGTAGTAATGAAGAGCAGTGTGGCGAGAATCGGGAGGATCGTGGTCAAGACACGGAAAAGAAGAGGCGCGTGTCGAGTGGGTGGCGACATAGTAGTGCGATGCAATTCAATCCAATGTAGTCTGGTTCACGTTAGTCAGAGATGAGCCTCTGGGATGTGTTTCGGCAGTTTCAGGAGATGAGGGCGTCGTGAAGATCTAAAACTGAGATTATATTTGAGCCTGGTGCGTCATGGTGCTAGTGGGTTAAAAAAAAGTGAAATATTAAAAAAAGTATTGGAATGCAGGAGTTGAAAAGATTCATAGGCTGGATAACCCTAAAACTAACCCTAACCCTAAGCATTAATCACGCACACGAACGACGAAGCATAATATGGTACAATAGCAAGAGAGTTCGAAACAGAGAAAAAAACCAAAAATGAACAACGCTATCAAGGAAGAAGTCTGAAATAATTGATAAATGACTGGAGATAAGTAGATTCCAACAATATTTATGATTGATTTTATAATTTATTCTTGGTTACAGTACTATCTCGCAATAATTCTGTTCCCAAATGCTCACAATGTTACCTTCAGAGTCATGTTTGCTAATTGAATTAATGACTGTGTCATTTTACAATGAATAATAATATACGAAGACCAATGATAATTATAATAATCACTTGTACCATTCAATCATCATCTCTTAACTCCTCTTCTTCAAAAGCTTATAGAAACCATCCGGACTACACTCCAACTTTTCCTCTTTACACAACTGTTGCAAAAACACCGCCAACTGCTGCGGAGTCTTATCGTACCTATGATCCGATCCGGCAACAAACGTCCTCAACATGGAATGTATCCTCTCCAAAGGCAGTTGACCCAAATTGGACAGCATGCCGACAATGTAAGATTCATATGTTTTAATCTCCTCTTCCTCGTGCGCGGAGAGTGAGATAGCCTGTTCACGGGTTGGATCATCATGGTCGTCGTCGTCGTGCTCGCGATGGTCGGCCGAACCCCGATCGCTGACGTTGGCGACGTGTTCTACGGAAGGCAGCGAGTAGACCAGATCGGACGAAGAGCGAGTTGTTTGAACGACTCGTTGATTGATCCAAAACCCCATTCGTTTCTTGACCAAGTCTTCGGACATGCCGGTTTCTGTGACGAGTTCTTCTACGGTCCATCGATCTTTATCCTCGAAGTGGGCTAGTAGCGTTGCATGGGCGGGTGTGCACGTGACTTCTTTGACGTGAGAAGTGAGGACGCCGTCGTCTTCGTCTTCTTCGTACACTTCCACTTCCAATTGAACGGTTCCCAATTGTTTCATCCAGATGAGACGACGCGGGATTTTCAATTTGGCGTATTCGATACTGAATTGATCTATTTTCTCTTGGATGCGGGGATGATTTTTGAACTGTTCCTTCTGCAATGCCGGCCAGAAGATATGCGAGACGATGGCGGCATCAACAATTACCGGTTCCTCATCTTTTGTCTGACTCGAAGCATTACTCTCTAACGTGGACCGAATATTGTGAAAAATCCTCTTCGAATCGTCAATATCTTTGATCATGACTTCGCACTGCCTCATACTCATTTCTCCGAACCTCAACTTGAGCAGTTCTAAATTATGCACCTCTCTGTCCGTATCGTACTCCAAATTCGCCAACAACTTATCCGCCAACATCATCCTATACTCATTCACGAACAACTCCTTACTCCCATAGATCCCCACCAACATGGAGAGAATATCCCCAGACCTCCTCGAAGTCGACGAGACCCTCCCCACTTCCCCGGTGATCACCCCCCTCCTCTGCAAAATCGACGGGGGAGGCATCCACTCCAACGTCGGCACCTCCTCCTCCTCGTCCTCCTCGTCTAGCTGAGCCTCCTCCAAAGGCTTGGCATCCTGCCTCTTCAACTCCTCATACAAATCTCCCCCGTTTTCTTCATCCGTCAAACTCGTCACGATGCACCGTACCGTATCTTTCCTCCCTCTGAGATATTCCCTGATTGGCCTCGTGACCACCTGCAACAACTCCCCGCTGTTCGGATCTATTTCCCTCAAAACCTTAATGGCGGTAATGTAAACGTCGATGATCTGATGAGTCTGCGCTCCGGGATGCAACACCCTCGACACCAAGGCCTTCTTCCACTCCTGCGCGAGGGAATGATATCCCGCCAATCGCGAGGCTCCGTCGGCGGCGGCACCACCGATGCCATCCACGCCCCCGCCCGTCGTTCGATCCAACACCGTTTTAAGCTCTCGAACGGCCGGTAAGGAATCGGGGTATTCCGCGAGAATGTCAAAGAGTTCCGTCTGTCGAATTCGGAGGAAGCATTGGGAGGCGAAATGTTCGAGTTGCGATCGCCAGGAGCGGGAGTGGAAGACGTCGTGGCCGAGGAGGTGGTAGACCCAGGGGGAGAGGACGGAGTCGGTCCATTCGAGGGTTTGGCGGAGGGGGCCGGGGGCGTCGTAGCGGGTGGAAATGAGGGAGTGGATGGTGCGGAGGGTGAGAGTTTGGAGGGCTAGGCGGAAGGGGATGTGGAGGGAGATGGATATCGTGGATGTGTTGATGCTGATGTTGTTGCTGGAGGGTTGGAGCCATTGAAGGATGGCGAGAGCCGTGTAGAATTGAGTTTCATTTTCTAGAAAGGCGTCGTCTTTGGTATTGTTTGTTTGTTGGTTTTGTTGTTGCATTTCCGTGTTTAGAGGTTGTTTGTGTTTTTCATCATTGCTGCCTGAGTCCGATTCCATGGCATCTCTGTCAACGTCAGCGTCACTGCCACTGTAATTTTCATCGTCGATCTCGTCACATTCCTTTTCGGCAGAATTTTGATTGAGTTCCTCCCACTGCCTCTGCCTGGCATCCAAAAGAGCTTCGAAAAGCAGTCGAAAATCATTCAGAAAACACGGAGGGGCCGCGGCGAATATCGCGGCTCCCAGGGCCACGCGACGAGATTCATGGCTGTTGCTTTTGGATATTCGAATCGATAGACTCTCTTTGATGTGTTTCTCTTTCTTGTCAACGTTGTCTTGACTATTACCATCATTATTATTATTTGTTGTGTCCATCCATGGCTGCTGCTGCTGCTGCTGCTGCAGATCACTCACTTCCATTCCGGTACCAGCCCCATCTTCCCCTTTCGGATCCCTGCCGCGGGCCCGCTCCTCCTCGCAAAGCGCCTCTTCCAAATACGTCGCCAATCGAATGACCCGTCGAGGCAGACTTTTCCACCTCATCTCTGCGTCGTCATCGTCGAGGTAACCTTGGAAAAATTCCCGCGCCAAAACGGAAGTGTCTCGTTCCCGAATGGATTGGACGCGTTGCCTGGCTTTTTGGAGGCGGCGAAGTCGGAGGGATTCGTGGAGGTTGGTCGTGACGGACGACGGCGAGGGGGGTGTCATTGGCGATGGATTTAAGGCGGACGTCATTGTCATGAGACTTCTCTTGTGCTGGAGTGATAAAATGTTATTTTGGTTACCATACCATAATATATTTATTCTCAGGATGATACGTTTTGTACTGTTAGTATTAGTAGGAGGTACCATACTACGAAACGATGATGGACACATCGTCACACATCATCATATCCTCGTCCATCATCGCCAAATATTAAAATGATGAGGAGTGAAACGAAAAATCAATGGTGTAACAACATCGATCCCGGTTCGCTCAATCAGGTCCCAGCCCAGCCGGAAGACCAAGCAGCCTGTTTTGCACTAAAGTGTATGGTAGCTCTAGTAAAGTAAGTAGGTAGGTACCATTCTCAGGTTGGGGGGGGCGGGGCTGATATATTGATTGAGAAAGATGGATGATACGATGCGTCATTTTTTACATAAAAAAAAAGATAAAAAAATACGACATCATTTTTCCTTGTCAACTAGTAAAAAATAAAATGCTATTGTACCAAACAACAGAACAAACTTGTCAAACAGGTCATTTCCCTCTACCTACCTAGGTAGTTTCATTTCACGTCCACATCTTTCCCGACGAACCAAAGCAAAATCAACACGGCCAGGAAAGTTTAGAGTTTGATACTCTAGGGAGACAGAAACATTGACTTGGCCATCATCGTGACCATCGCATCCATGCATATTGCAATTGTCCACTAAAAAAGCCAACGATTCATTAATCTTCGTGAATTCAAAGTCCAAAAACACAACATAATATAAATTTTAATAAAAGCATGTCATATCAGCCCAGACAAGCCCAAGACACATCATCTGACACGTCCATCTACCTCACCGAAAATGACGACATCCTCCAGTCGACCCTCCTCTCCCTCCACTCTCCCACCCGCGACGCCACCACCTCGACCATCGCCATGGCCATGCTCTTTGGCTCCGTCATTTTCGCCACCGCCAGTCTGGCGTCCAAGTTGTGGTTGACGGGTCATTGGAATTGGACCGCCCGCGGACCCATTCCGTTGGCAGGCAAAAGGGACGACGACGGCGGCGGCACCGGCAGCGGCGGCGATGCGACGGTTGTCACGCAACGCTCCGTTCGCAGCCATCGCTCCACCAGAAACAGCCACGGCGGCAACCACGGCAAAATTGCAACCAATGGAAACTCCAACAAAAGCGATGACGAAGACAACAAGAAAAAATCCCAGCCGCTCGACCCCGCCTCCCTTCCCTCCCTCTACGCCCTCCTCTCCCACTCTTCCTCCTTCGGCCTCGTCCTTTTCTACAGCTACCTCTGCGAACACCACCCTCCCTACCCCCACGAAGAAAAGAGCTACGACCGCGACGAATTCTTCTTCTGGTGCATTTTGGTGGTGGTTTTCGCCGGCGGACAGAGCTGGATGGAGAACTACGCCATCCCCTTTCAGGGGGGAGTGAGAAGCGCCGGGGACAGGATTCGCATGATGAAAAAGTGGCAGAGGATGATGCAGGAGCAGGAGGAGAAAAAGATTACAGAGTACGGAGGCAGCGGCATTGCGGGCGGCGTTGGCGACGATGGCGATGACGAAGACAGCGTACTGTCCTCATCGGTGTCGTTTCTCACCAATCAACAAAAGCCATCGAGAGCTGTCGTGGCGCCAACGCCCCCGTCGGAAAATGAGGTTTTGAACCGATATCAGACGGAGGAGTGGAAGGGATGGATGCAATTCACATTTTTGTTGTATCATTACATGCATGCCACGGAGGTTTATAACGGGATTCGGGTCATGATCACTTGTTACGTTTGGATGACTGGCTTTGGTGAGTTATCTGTTATCAGCCACTTTTTGTTCAGTTTGTCTTTGTGTTTGTCTTTGTGTTTGTGAGCGAGATTTTCACAGATTGGACAGTGAAACGAGCAGGAAACGTATTTTCATTCGTTCATTCATTCTTTTGTTCATTCATTCATTTGTTCATTTATTTATTCATTCATTACCTACTTATCTTTCTCACAAACTAGATTCTGGTCCTATTTTCACGCGAATGTCCATGTTGGTTGCATGCATGCATACGAACAACATCTTGAAACATATTCTTCAATGCAGGAAATTTTTCTTTCTTTTACATGACCAACGACTATTCACTTCCACGCATCCTTCAAATGTTATGGAGACTCAACTTCCTAGTCCTCTTCCTTTGTCTCACACACGGCAACCCCTACATTCTGTACTACATATGTCCACTCCATACCTACTTCTTCTTCATGGTATATGCAGTCATGTCCATCGGGAGAGATAGAAATTATACCAAATGGTGGATACGAATCAAATTGGCAGTCTTGGCAATGATCATTTTCCTCATCTGGGACATGGATCTCGGAATATTTGAACGGCTGCATCAATTCTTCTTGGGATACGAACCCGTCGTCGGGGCCACCATGGGAACCATGTGGGAATGGTACTTCCGGTCCTACTTGGATCATTGGAGCACACTCCTCGGAATGGTATTCGCTCTCAACTTCCCCATAGTATCCTTATTCTATCGAAAGTTGGAAGCGCGGAGCATCATGCGACAATGGCTCGGCAAATTGGCCGTGGCGTCGGGAATGCTATACGCACTCTATACGTGGGCAACCGGTCCACTCACGTTTTCCAAAATTCCTTACAATGGGACAAATCCCTACTTTGGATTCGTCCCTCTCATAACATACATTTTCCTACGAAACTTGACTCCAAATTTGCGATCCCATTCCATGGCGTTGCTTCACGAAATCGGAAAGACCACCCTGGAAACCTATTTGATGCAACACCACATTTGGCTCACGTCCAATTCGAAAACGGTATTGGTCTTCATCCCCGGGTGGCCACGTGTGAATTTGGCATTGGTCACTTACATATACGTGACTATTTGTCGCAAGGTCCATACGTTGACATTGCATCTCCGAGGCATTTTGCTTCCCGATGATCGAGCGGCTTGCATCCGCTCCATGGTGGGTTTGGCGGTGGTGATAACCGGGTTTTATTCCACGGCATTTGTATTCGGGGGGATAGATATGACGGGTTTGAAGAGCATTGGACTCGTGTCGGTGGTAGGCGGTTGGTTGTTGTATCAGACAGTTATCGATTCCACTTGGTTTGAGTATCGTAGGGCGGTGAAGAAAGCGAAAATGACGATGGAAAATTCGGAGGATGATGACGATGACGACCTTCGTTCCGACAGTTCGATCTCTTATGATGAATATGGAACCGAGTATGAATCTGTTGTTAGTAGAATGTGTCCTCCCATAATTGGATCCATGATTCTGTTGGTATTGGGGCTCATTTGGAGTGGATTTGCAACGGAAGGAGCCAGCAGTGTCGGATTACTGCCGCCCGGATGCGATGCCTTTGTGAATGACGGGCAATGGATTCCAATCGACGGATGCAATGAATCCAGTCGAGGAATGGCGTATCGAGATTATGGAGCCGATGCCTACGGGAGTTGTGCACCGCACGGGGCTTCGTATGTTTGGGCATGGAAGCAGCAACCTTCTCATACTCATTGTCGGTTCAGCCACCGGAACGAAGAGAAAATGAAGAAGATGTTGAACCGTCGTAAGGTTGTGTTCATTGGTGATTCTATGACGCGATATTTGTACCATTCGACAGTGAGGGCCTTGGGAATCGAGGGTTCTGGTGCTTACGATGCCACTGGTCCGAAACATGCCGATATCCATCACACGTTGTGGGAAACGACTCCAGTTACTTTTCGGTGGGCCCCACTGGCAACGGATCAACTGAATATTTTGAAAGAATACAATAAAATTTCGTCAGCTGGAGAAGGTTATGAAGTTTTGGGACCGGATCTTATCGTGTTAGGTGGAGGTGCTTGGGATAGGCTTCATCGTGAGTTTGTTCTGGTTCACTCTTTCGTACATTCATAATATCGCCACGCTCTCATGAGAATCCTTGTCACCTTGCTTGATGCCAAACTATTCCAGTCTACGCCACCGATGAAGATCGCCAGTCACACGCTGCCACATTGAAAGATCTCGGATACGAAATGCAAAAGGCGCAAAGAGATGGTGGGTCAGCAGTAGTATGGTTCATTCCAACAACCATCAATTCAAAAGCCTTAAACACCGAAGAAAAGAGAGATCACATGAGGGAAGAAGACATGGAAGCAATGCGTGCAGTGTATGCACGCAATGGAATCTTGGCATCTTCGTCCTTCGTCATCGATGGTCCATCATTCACGGCATCCCGAGTGAAGGAGAGCTACGATGGGGTTCACTACCCTCCTCACGTATACGATGCCGGAGCCCAAATATTATTCAATGCAATTGACTGGTTGCTGCCAGCTGGGGGCGTCGTGGATCCAATCATTCCTCCGCGGGCAGGAAAAATGGCGAATCCAACCCTGGGAATCATGATACTTGTGCTCGTCGCTATGGGTCTTTTTTGCTTTGATGGATTCTTGGGATTTTCTTATTTGGCAGCCATTTTTGTCAAAGGGGTCATGCCTTTCAGACTATACGAGGAAGCCTTTTCCACTCTGCATAAGAAAATCGGTCTAGTTGGTGCTGATGTCGAAGGCACTCCTTCCAGATCAGCAGGATCGTTACAGCGTCGATTGTATCATCAGTCAGGATCGAGTGCGGGTCGGAGAGTTGGAAGTGTGGATGAGGAAATCGCGGCGTTATTGGGCACCAAGCGAGTCGATGTTGAGTTGGCATCTAGATAGCTACCTCTACTGCATAACTTTAAGATTCATTGTGCGTTTTTTTTATCATTCAAACGTGATCGGATCTGTTACAAAAAGTTGATCTCGTCAATCCTGCTTGTAACGTCCAAACCTCGAAGTGTATTCTCCACCGAGGGATATATTCATTTCAGAATTGTAACATCTACCCATGGCGCACTTGTTTAGGAAGTAATTGCCAAATTAGACAAACCGTCCCACTAGAGTATATGAGCTTGATCGTAGTGCATATTTTAGAAAGTGTTCTTGAAGATAAACAGACAACGATTCTTGTGAACTCATTTCAGAAGGAGTTGGTCCTTGGTCATGTCTCCTCCAGCAAAATCGTAACGAATAATTATGATAGGACTCTCACTAATTGAAACTTTGTAGATTAAACTTTTTACTTACTAATAAATAAGAGCATTAATTTTTTTTCGTTTCCGATCCAATTGTTTCATGAATGAAACACCACAAAACAATTTGCTAATCTTTTAAACTCACCAACAACTATGACCACTACACATTTCTCTACACACACCGAGGGCTCATTTCCTATGTGACGCCCTCGCACAATGTTGTTGAGTCAACATTGGCAATTCCAAAGCAAATATTACCTCAGCTGCCTCTTCTCATGATGCCAAGCATCCTTGAGACACTTTTCTGTCCTCAAACTCAGAGTCCCTGTCTCCCAGAATGCTGCTACATAAAAGTCTCTACCTATTCATGACAATAAGAAAAAAGTTTACTATTGCACCCATCCTTCATTTCAATGAGAATGTCGGTACCCCAAGTATTATTATTCCAGTGAGGAATCTTGCATTGAAGAATAAGCTCCTCCATGCAATGTGTTAATATCAATGACTATAATGGTACTGAAAAAGACCAATTCAATAAATGGGACAAG
Organism: Conticribra weissflogii; assembly: GCA_036940025.1. Taxonomy (NCBI): domain Eukaryota; phylum Bacillariophyta; class Thalassiosirophyceae; order Thalassiosirales; family Thalassiosiraceae; genus Conticribra; species Conticribra weissflogii. The sequence goes on from JALLPE010000074.1 coordinate 22,801, forward strand.
ACCAAATCTGCCGAAAAAACCCCTCTTCGCATCGTACATTAAACAATATGTCTCAAGAAAGGAAATTGCATCCTTGAGTCTTCAAGGCGAATCAAACAAATCAAGTAACAGGATGACAACAGGTCTATTTTCCAATCTCCGCACAATCTGAACTGGAAACCTTTGCAATCAATGACACCCATAAAAATTTCCTCAACGGCTTCTTTCACATGATAAAATGAAGCTAGGAAGCATAATATAAAGCTAGTATTACCAATGCTATGACACATCATGCCACTTGCATAAGGTGAAGACGTATTATGCCAAGCCCAACTGGAAAAAAGTTCCTTGAATATCTCCAACTTTGATTATATTGATATTATTCACAAAACTTTCACAACAAATAACAAGAACAATTCATTACACCCAAAGTCAAATTGTTCCTATATTGCAACACATTATTGTGAACACACTTTGAAAACATGCATTACAACATTTTAAGTATACTAACATTACATCTACTCATTCTATGGATAAAGGTCTCAAAACTAGTACAACCTACACAATTTTGGCATGCAAGTTCATTGAGAGCATTTCAAATGACAAAACCTTTACTTCTTTTTTAACTCTGGACTCTGGAGCCTTGAAACCAATCACTAAATTCCTCTTGAACTATTACCTAACCCTGTAACAGAAAATTTATGCATCAAGTATCACTCACTAGAATTAGCTCCCATGAATTCAATCATAACAAAGGTATTGATTAACACCAACACCCTACCATCACTAATGACTTTGACACCTTATATTATAGTATAACCTTCAGTGCTAACTTTCTCAATGAGTGTGGTTCCACCTCAATTACAGGCACAAATTTGTTCATTAAATAGACCATGAATCAGCCATATGTTATATAAAGCACTCTTTCTTGATTCACTTTCAACACATATGTTTGAACCACTTGATATTGCATAAGAGACTGAGGTTTTTGATGATGTTTATAATGGAGCTTATGCAATGGAAATTCTTGATGAAAAGAAGTAAAAGTTGACAAAAACGAGTTTTCTTTTGTCAACAACATCTGAGGCTAGACAAATATCATAATTTACATGCAATCCTTTCTAAAACATGCCAAGCTCTTGAATAGTTTGCTTGATATTGATTCACATACAAGGTACAATTTTGATCATAGACCAGGAACACAAATTGTTTATCACCATGCATGTCCTGTTCCTTACATTTGCCAAAAAACATTCAAAAGGACTTGATCACACCATGGTAAACATAGACATTCTCCAACTATGTGCAGGATCTGAGTGGGAATCTATTGAATTCATTATCCCCCAAAATGATGGTGATGTTCATCTTATCACTGACTTCCAATATCTCAGCAAAGATTTATTTGCAATAACATCCCTTACCAATCATCACATATATGTTTGATTGAGTCTTGATTGAGTCTAAGAATACATTTTTTAGCAGATTGCATGATACTATACCCTTGAATTTGATGAATAAAATTAAGGTCTTGACATTATTGTCACGCCTTTTGGAAAGTACAAATATTAAATTTTTCCTATGGTTCTTGACCATGCTCTGGACTTTGTACAAAAAGTCATAGAAGAAGTTCAAAGTCTATTTCAATGACACTGGTGCTCCTACTAGGTACATTACAATTTTCAGCTCAACAAAAATAAACATTGCCTTGAAGCAAATAAATCTACTGATTATGAATTGATTTTGCAAGTAACTCATTGGCTTGGCTATTGGCCTAACTCAGTGTATCTTAAACCATGTTGAAAGAATTGAAACATCGAAAAAATAATCATTAATGCATGGCTTCTTCAATGCTTATATCATTACCAACTAACATGGTGGACATCCACAAATATTCTGACCCCACTTTCTTGTGAGTCTGGCAAACCTTCTTTCTAATGCACAGATGGAATGGAGATTTCATTGAAACAGATGAAGTTTCTCATTGTTTGTGATTGTCTGCTTGCATATAGTCCAAACTGAAAATGTTGTGTCAACACTGCCACCACTAACTACCAAAGTGCTTACATTGTTGAAGATGATAGCCCAGTAGCATGTTGGTTATGAAAAGTCGAAAGTACCCAACTTAACCATACTGTTCTATTTGTGGGATTCCTTCCAAAATTATCATCCTCAACAAGCTTTCAAATTGAAGAATGGTGCCAAATTACAAATGCACACTCTGATTGCATCAACATAGCTGCTGATAAAATCTCACCAGATTAGGTCATTGATTGGATCCATTATATTGAATAATTAATTCTGTTTAGCCACTTCATTCATGGAAAAGATAATATTGTCATTGACTTATTCTTTTGATATCTATCTTAATGACTTTAAATTTTCAATGAGAAAGCAAACATTGGTCCTTAACAAGTTGGTATACAAGAGAACAGACTTTACTGATGACCCACTTCTTGTCAAGTTTGTTTCTCCATATACTCTTAATGCAGATCCATGATGCTAATCCAGCAGAGGACAAGTAATTTTTTGAGTGAAAATGACAAATTTCTCCAATGAAAACAAAATCAACCAAACAAAATATTAATGAAGTCCTTGTCTATTACAATCAAATCATGTGCTACATCTAACTGGGTGATGAGAAAGACACATAATGGAAAATTTCACTCACTAATTCGATGATTTTGTCACTAGTACACTGGTTCCAAATCATACTCGGCCACCTAGGTTCACACATCATATGCATGCACTCCTATAGAACTGCTCTCACCCCCTAAACCACATGCATATTGAATTCCTTGTTTGCAATGATTGTTAGAAAAGCTAATAGTCCCTTGGTCATGACAATAATCTACTCTGCAAAAGAGTTGTTGAAGTATCTCCTTCTGAGGAGGCACAGTTGACTTAATTTGATTGTGGCCTGCTCCAACTTCTCATGGTGAACTTGGGCTCTATTCTCCTTACTGGGAAATGTGTTAGACAGAATGTTGGGTATGACATACTGTTGGCCTAAAATTGTAAAAGGGGGAATTGAATGGCTTTCTTCAGCAGACAATAAAAAATTTCCTCCTTGAGTAATGTATTGATGACATGTTACACTTGCAAATTGTCTGTCATGAGCATGGCCCAACATATTAAAATTATCTTCTTACCATACTTTTTGAAGCATCATCACTTTAATGATTCCCAAATAGGATGGGCACATGCAAAGATCAAAATTTGGAAGTGCAATAACATAATCAACTCTTAAAAAGTCTGACACCAAGTAAATGCATCAAAAACGTTTTATGCATTTCTTCATCCCCATATTGCAACCATATTATCCTGGATATTTCAGTTTTTCAGTTTTTGATAGACTTTAAAACTTTTGGGCTAATCCCCCCCTCCTCAAACTTAGACATGCAAAATAATATCAATAAAATTTTAAAAAATTACATTAGTTTTTGCCTTTTTTGTTTTCCCCTACAACTATTGGCATGCCAATGCTTCTCTGATATCAATATAATTTTTACCTCAATTTTTTATTGATTTGATGGTTGTTTTTCTAATTATTCTGAATCCCCCTCTTACAATATTGTAAGTGCACTTTTTCCGTTTGATGTGTTCATTCATTATGTGTAGTCCCTCCACTCAAATGTAATTATTTTGTCTGATATTATGCTTTTTCCTTTGATTGTTGCTTGTCAAAGGTTGTCATGTGAATGTCAATAGTAGCCTGGCTAAGTTGGAAATGTCCCGGACATGTCCCAGACATGTCCTTGGGATGGGGACATGTCCTAAAATCCCAGGGACA
>JALLPE010000075.1:0-12871 GCA_036940025.1 Conticribra weissflogii
ATTTATATTTATATATATATATATATACATATATAAATATATATATATATTTATCAGCAGTGAACCCTGCAAATATTACAGACATTCTACATTTCTTTGACATATCCAAACTTTCTAAGACTATTGGCAGATGTAGAACTAAACATTTTATTTTCTGCCCACCTACAAGGTTCAATATTTTCATTTTAGTTAGCCAGACTGGTGCAGATGTTCGAGCAAACATAAGAGCATGTTGCTTAAAAAAGAACTTCACACACCCTTCTAACCAATGAACCATGTTTAAAAAATTGCCTAGTTGTTGTGTTGTTACTTAATTTTCAGTGTTGTTACTCAATTCTCACCCTATTTTCTCCAGACTCTTGTAAACACTTCCTGGATTGATTAATAGAGAAAATATGATGCAAATAACATCAAAATTGCATCATTCACAGCGACATCAGTGATAGTATTGGAAACCCTTCTATAACATCACAAAGTTAAGATATGCAGTAATACAAAACTAAAACAAACCCTATCTATGTGGGATGATGGTGGGGTGTTTAGTGATGCTTTAGGTGCTGGACAAGGCATCTTTTTTTGGACAGTCACTCTAGTAAAATTAAAATAATCGAGAACTTACCATGAAAAAATTGTAGCAAACTAGTTTAAACAAGAAAACTACTAGCTTTGGGGAAGTTCTGGGGAAGTTAAGATTTTTGTGGGGATGATTGACACACTTCCACTCATGGCCCCACAAAAACAGCACAAAGATGGAATCGTATAGGAATTCAGTATACTCTACCATCTGCTCAAGTTTGAGCAAATTTACCGATTTCGGACAAATTGTCCATTGCCTGTCCTTGATTGACCTTTGAATTTGCTCATTGGAGTGTTGAAGTTGTTATGTCTCAAATGACTGTTGAAAACCTTGGAGGAACTTTTAGAAATGAGCAGGAGAGAGCAAATTTGGGTGTCTGTGTGGACACTCTATTCAGTATAAGAGTGTTGAATTCAATACAACCGAATGTTGGACCGTGAGTGGATCCACTATCCACTCTATTGTAGGATAGGTCTCCTCGTTACCTACATCATAGCGAGTCCACGATGACGATGACAAACAAATAAAAATGGCATTGTCGCGCCATTTCTTCTGACTTAGGAATAGTACAAAATTTCCTTTCAGCCCAAAAACGCGGTAATAAAAGACATCAAATAATGATGATGGACAGCAACACACACAAAGCTATTACCATACAAAACACACACACACATTATCTGTGACCCCCTCTCGTGTTTCATGCCACCATGACCGACCGCGACTTCGGCATTCACGACGGCACGGGCCATGCCACCCCCGACGACAGCAGCATCAATGGCATCAACGCTGGTGACGAGCACGACGATCCCGCCGCGGAGCCGCAGCAACGTCCAGAGCCAGACGAAGACGACATCGTTCCCGGATCGCAATTCCCCCGACAGCACGACGACGACGACGATGACAACAATGAGGCCGATGAGGAAGGAAGCAGCCGATCCCGACCACGAGAACCGATCGAACCATCGACGCCTCTCCCTTCTCGAGGGCGACGCCCTTCGGACTCCGGCGGGGATGCCTCGCGAAACGACGGCGACGACGTCAGAGCAGACGGAGAAGCGCACGTCCCCGCCACTCCCGGCGTGGTGGCGGGGACCCCGTTTCGACGACCGATGAAGCGGCGGAATGCGGGCGACGACGACGACGACGACCACCACCACCACGACGGAGAACGAGACGAACGCATGGCCGACGAGAGCGTGAGATCGAGAAGCCGAAGGAGCCTTGCGGCAGGAGGAGAAGGAGGGGGGAGAAGCGCCGCTCGCTCGATTGCGTCGGAATTGCCTTCGGTTCTTTCCAGCGTGGGAGGTGGAAGTGCCGGCGGACAAGTCCGTGGACATGGAAATCGAGGGGGCGACGTGCCGATAGACGACGATGAGAACAATCATGAAGGCCACCCAGGGAATGGGCCAGGGGGCGAGGAAGACGGAAACGACACGACGGTGATTCGAGGGACAGATGTTCACGTGCAGACTGCAGCGGCGGCGTTTCGGGATTTCGTCAGGAACTTCGTCAGCGTGGAGGAGAGTGAGAGGGCGTTGGCGAGGGCGGCCAGGAGGTTGGGCAGAAGGAAGAGGCCGCGGGCTGCTGCCGGGTCAGGTGCCGGAGGAGGAGGTGGAAATGGCGATGGCGATGGCGATGGCGATGACGATGGCGATGACGATGGCGATGGTAACAATGAAAATGACCAAGGAGAAAACAACAGTTGGCTTCCCAGTGACTCGGAAGACGAAGAAAACGAAAGCGACAACAATAATACCTCCAAAATACCCATTTACCTCCAAAAACTCGAACAAATCCTCCTCCAAGGCCACTCCTCCCCCACCCCAGACTCACTCACCTCTGCCACCGCCTTCACCGGAACCGGCCGCCTCGGCGTTTCCTCCCTCGACCTCGACGCCCTGCACCTCTACTTCCACTCCCCCGCGTGCCAGCGCCTGTACTCCTGGCTCATCGACTACCCCGCCGAAATCGTGCCCCTCATGGACATTCTCCTCGGCCGCGAACTCGAATCCCTCCGAGACACCCTCCGCCTCCAACAGGAAGAACGCCTCGCCGACGCCGAGGCCCGCAACGACACCCTCGAAATCGAAGCCGCCTCCTCCCTCCTCGAACTCCTCCCCTCCCCTTCCGCCACCCTCCCACGAATCCAAGTCCGGCCCTTCCACCTCCGTTCCCTCTCCCACATGCGAGCCCTCGACCCAAATTCCATCGACAATTTACTCTCCCTCCGCGGCATGGTCGTGCGGACCTCCCCCGTCATACCCGACCTCAAAGTGGCATTCTTCCACTGCTCCATCTGCGGAGAAACCGATCAAATCACCATCGACCGAGGCAGAATAGACGAACCCACGCAATGCCCAACCTGCCAAGTCCGCCACGGATTTACCATGGTGCACAACCGGTGCTACTTCTCGGACAAGCAAATGGTACGGGTGCAAGAAACGCCGGATGAAGTTCCGGCGGGGGAGACTCCGGCGAGTATCGTGGTATTCGCCTACGATGATTTGGTCGATGCCGTGAGGCCGGGGGATCGGGTGGAGGTGACGGGAGTGTTTCGGGCGCAGGCGAGGAGGGTCAATCCCAAAATTACAAAGGTGAAGAGCGTTTACAAGACGTATGTGGATGCCATTCATTTTAGGAAGGTGGTGGGGAAGGGGATTGGTGGGGATGCAAGTAATGATGCTCCCTCCAATTCGAATTTTGTCAATGGAAATAATGGAAATAATGGAAATAATAACCATTCCACTACCAATGGCAATGGACAGAATGGACTACAGCAACCATCGGGAAGAGGAGTCAGAGGAGATGAAATCAAACATAGTTCCCGCTTCTCTCCTCAGAGAATCGCGCAACTGGAAGAATTGTCACGTCAACCCGACGTCTACGACCGACTCGTCCAGGCATTGGCGCCCTCGATTTGGGAAATGGAAGATGTCAAAAAGGGAGTTCTCTGCATGTTGTTTGGAGGAAATTCGAGAAAGGTCAAGAAGGGGACAGCGGCAAGGCGGAGGAATCGAGAAAAGCTCAGGAGGGAGAGGATGGAGCGTGTTCGCGATGGGTTAGACGATGAAACGCATGAGTTGAGTGAGGACGAGGAGGACGAGGATGAAGAGTTTCAGTTGAATAAGCGTGGTGATATCAATATACTTTTGGTCGGCGATCCTGGTGAGGTTATGATACGTGATTTTTTCACGACACCGTTCTGAACCTTTGATTTCAACTTGATTGACATATCTGTAATCTTACGTGTCAACTCACCTTACTTTAGGTACTTCCAAATCACAACTTCTCGGTTATGTGCACAAACTGTCCCCTAGGGGTGTTTACACTTCCGGTAAAGGGTCGTCTGCAGTTGGTTTGACGGCATCAGTTGTTCGAGATCCCGAAACACGAGAGCTAGTGATGGAATCAGGTGCCTTGGTCTTGTCCGATCTTGGAATTTGTTGCATTGACGAATTTGTGAGTTTTTCTCCCAATTTGTCCCCATAATTTTTTCACCCCTTGATGATTCGTGATACAAATCTCATCACTTCCATGCTTTGTAACCTCTTCATAGGACAAAATGTCCGGAACCACTCGTGCCATTCTCCACGAAGCAATGGAACAACAAACCGTCAGCATAGCCAAAGCAGGAATTATCGCCACACTCAATGCACGAACCTCCATTCTCGCCTCTGCCAATCCCGTGGAATCCAGATACAATCCATCCTTGAGTGTGGTCGAAAACATCCAACTTCCACCCACATTATTGAGTCGTTTTGACTTGATTTACCTGATTCTCGATTCTCCCAGCGTCGAAAACGACCGCATGCTTGCCCAACACCTTGTCGGCTTGTACTACGACACTCCCAATGTAGTCGAACCTCCCATGGACCACAGTCTCCTCCGCGATTACATTGCATATGCTCGAGAGAACATTCACCCTGAAATTAGCGACAACGCAAGCCGCGAGCTTATCGCTGCTTATCTTGAAATGCGTCGGATGGGGAACAGTGGAAGTGGTGGAAGAGGACGAACCATCTCCGCGACACCGCGTCAGCTGGAATCTCTTATCCGAATCTCCGAGTCCCTGGCTCGCATGAGATACAGTCGAGTTGTCACCCATGGAGACGTTCAGGAAGCTGTGCGGTTGATGAAAGTGGCAACGCAATCTGCAGCTACGGACCCTCGAACCGGACGAATCGACATGGACATGATCAATACTGGCAGGAGTACTGTCGATAGAGAGCTAGAAGAGACGTTGGGTGCCAGCCTCAAGGAACTTTTGTCGGAGCGAAGGGGAAATCGCATGAGTGTAAGCGATATACGGCGCCAGCTCAATGAAATTTTGAATTGCGTCGTTCAGCAAGATGACCTATTGGAATGCTTACGAACAATGGAGGCGGATGGGTTGGTACAATTCAATGAAAGGGCTCAGACCGTCTTCGTTCGGGCTGGAGTTATTGCTTAATTTATGATGTGATCAATGGATCCTTTGAATTTTCAGGTGGCATACTTTCCACCTAAATTATCACCACTGCATATTATATTTTATAATGAGAAGTGTCCATGAAAGAGGGCATATACTCAGAACACATTATTTCGTTTCATCACATTTTACTATATTTTACATAAGTTAAGTGACAATTCAACATAGTCAAAACGGCCTTTTCTCGATAGAATGTTCATGCCGATGGAGCGATATTGCACAAAAATACCCATACAGAGTGAAGTCCAGATGGATAGGCGAAAACCCTTACTCCAAGACCGAACTCGACTCGAGGATTCTTATTCCGGTGGATTTCTGTTGATTCAATTCTAGACAGAATTTCCTCGATGTTTGTAAATGGGAAATGAAGCGAGAAACCGAACACAGTGCGCATCTTGGTAATGCTTTCAGGCAAGTTACAGTCAACCGATGAGGTGGGCCAACCTTCCAACCTTGCCTGTTCTAGTTTTTCAACAATCAAAGCCAACTTCACTCCAATATCCGACCGAAAACTCGTGGCACCTCGTCTCCATCCTCGCATCGAATCTTTAATGGCGTCTATCAACTCGCTTTGAAGGCCTTTTGCGTACCCGTGGTTCGGAGGCGAGTACTTCAGTCGCTCCTCTTGGATAGACATCAAAACGTTACGAGAAAATGTGGCTGTTTTCTCCAAGAATAAAGGCGCCCATCTTCGGGGATTTGACAAATCAAAGTTCAGCACCGACGGTTTCTTTGACCTCTCCAAGTTGGCATACACATTCTACAGTATGTTCAGAGGGATTTGACCTTTGAATGTTCATCGCAATTAAATCAAAATGCGACTATTCCTGATTTGAATCACTTACATTCTTTGACACCAAGCAGTATATCTTTTGGAGTGGGATGTCGTCGAGTAAGGCATAAGAAATTCCTGTTGATGCATCCCATATGTCGATCTCCCCTCCAGTTCGGCATATCCGCATGACATGCACCTTTTCGCGGCGTGAAATAGTGTTTCGGCCAAGACTGAGATTCGCTACATTGAATTAATTCATACATGCACTTTCGAAGACTCACCACAAATCCCTCTGGAACTCCTAAGCCCAGCACCAAAAATATATCAGCACCAAATTGATCAGGATTTTTCTGACTAAGGTAGAGAAAGTAATTTGCCAGTAAAACAGCGCGTTCTTGACAATTGCCAGCCTGAATGTTTAAGCATTTCTGACTCGTCAACACTACTTCATCTTCTCGATCCATTTCTTTCATAGCTGTCCAGTTTTTTAGGGATGGAATCAAGCTGACGTAATGTGCACATCTTGCGACAGAGTCGATGCCATTGGGTGGATTTTGCTCTAATAAGAATCTGCACACAAGCCAGTTAAACTGATCATCCGGCCAAAGAACCGGACAACAAGTTTCCGGAGCAACTAACGAGCCCAAATTCAAGTTCGTTTCGTGCCAATGCCTGATCCGCGAAAGTGTTTTATCATTTTCTTTGCTGGGGAATTCCGCTCGGCATTTTTTTGGAACGCAAGCTATCGGCTCGGTCGTTGCAAATATGCGCAGTATGAGATCAGATTTTGCTTGCTTTTGTGGTCCCATGAACGAGAGTCTTCGCGCTTCATTTTTGCTGTCAATATGAGCACTCTCTTCATCCAGATTAGAGGAGGTTCCCGAGGATGTTTCATATCCAAGAATGATGTCTGGAGAGTAGCATTTCAAGTACCCATCGATTCTACCAACACTAGAGCTCAATATTGATCCTATCTTGAACGAAACGCTACCCAAGAAACGCCTCTCTATAAATCTGGGGTCTTCATCTTCGTAGAATCCACCGATATGCTTTACATCGTTCTCTATGACATCAAAAATTAGGAGCTCAATAATCTCATCTGCTGAATTCACATCCAGTGGGATCTCCGAAGCTTGCCCTCCTTCGACTTTAATTGTGTAAATCTCACGGCCCTTGAATTTCACACTCACCACAGTACCTAAGCCTTCGGAGCACAAACTGCTTAGGAATGGTGTCCCGATGCCAGAATCTGTGGCGTGCCCTTCGAACTCGTTAAACCGTGAAGTAGTCTTCGTTTGATTACTTTTACTCCGTTCTCTAGGCAAGTTTTTTGTACCGAATATGCTCAAGAGTATCGACCGCCGGTCAACTGATTTTCTCGCGACTATTCGTCGATTTGAAGAGGAGGTAGGAAACAGACTTCGCTTCCTCGGTGGCACCCACAACGCAAACTCAGAATCGTCTGCAAACCGAAATAACCCCACATCTTGCACGATCTCAGCAAAATGCGTTTTCCTCTTCTTGCAATACTTCTCTTTGAATAGCAAGCATTGGTTGATGTATTTTACGAACTCGACGAGATGAGTTTTATTGGACGACGGTCGTTCATAGACGGCATTTTGTACAAATTCCTAGCAGAAATGGAACTTATTGAATTAGATGTCCACACTGTTGTGGCGAAGGAGTGGAAAAATTTCAGGTACGTACCTCAATAAGTGAATCTACATCTCGTCTAGTCAACAGACGGAAATTTTCGTCCTCTTGGACCAAGACCTCATCAATTGGAATCGGCGAAGGAATCGAATCTTTCCCGAAATTCCTTTTCTTCAATACAGTGTGTCGCATCGGTTCCTTTAGTTTGCTCTTGTCGTAGAAAGGTGTGATCGTAGACTGAAACTTGAATGAAAATGCATGTTGAAGCTTTGTGATAGAATTAAGTGTTCCTTCTTCTTCCATTGGGGTATAATGAACATCAAGCTTCGATTTATCGATGCCGCCTGACTGTCTTGGAATTTTTGACACTCGAATAAGCTTCTTTGAGAAAGAAATATTACTTTTGTCTTTTTCCTCGATAAAGCCGATGCTACTGCAATAATTCGACGAAGATCTATGTGTCGTCACAACAGAAGATACCAGAATTGCGCCTTTCAAACGAGTCGCTGCTAAATTATTATCCGAGAATATATACCACTGTATGCAAGGCTTTAAATTGATGGGAAGTTCTGATGGTGAAATGCTCTTGTCTGGTACTCCTTTCTCTATTTCTGGAATGTTGATATAACAATCGCAAACAACTTTTGCAGGCAGAAATCCACTAGGAACATGACAAATTTGAACACAGACATCTTTCGGCATTTGAGACAAATAACATCGAAATCGATGGTTTATTGGGACGGAATATGACGGCCACTTGAGACATTCTTGGCAACTGCTTCCAACCGTATTACCGTTCACAACCAACTTCGCGAAGTACTTTTCAGATGAGATCTTTTCACGACGTTTCTTTTCTTCTCGAGTCAATGCAATATCAAGAGTTGCTGAACTTCGAATGCGCAATACTCGAGACAAATATTTCGAAGTCGAAAGGGACGTTTCAACCCGTTCCAAACAATCCACAAGATCGTCATCATTGGTTTCACTTAACTTTGGCTTTATTGAAGATATGCCTTCTTCTAATCTCTGAACATCCTTTGCGATTTCTGACTCAGATGTTTGAACTACATCCAAATACGCGCCGGTGTAATCAATCCTACTGCTATCTCTGGCAGATTGTAATTCTTTCCAATTCTCTTCGATTTGTGAGTATAATTTATTCATGAAATTGCATCTGTGAACAACATCATTGGAAGCAGACTTGAAGGCCTCAAAAATTTCGGCTTCCGGCGAATGGGTATTATTGGTATCAGATAAAATTTGCTGGATTATCGAAAGCAGACTGATGATGGAGCGACGTATATCTTCACTTTCAAGGTTGCGCTTGTAGCTTTCACAAAGCCCACAAATTTGACTCAAGATGTTTTCTTCAGCAACAAACCCTGGATGCTGGCTGAATTTTAGTTGTTCTACCTGGACTACAAGTTCATAATAAATTTGATGTTCATATCGACAAGCTCTAGACGGCGGAGTTTGATTTTGTTCTGGGCTGCGCCAAAAGGATTCACCAAAAATCTTGGCACCAGTGTCTTTTGTCGCTTGGTCGGCCGAGCTATCTCCGGCTTCTTTTGTGGCGCTTTCTGCTGTTGTAATGATTTCCTCGCGCGCTTCGATCGAAAGAGATATTTCTCTACACGTTCTGGACTCCATTCGAGCAAGATGGTTTGTGGTTGTTGTTATGGGACATTTCATTTCTAAGCCGATTGGATTTAAAATGCCCTCCTCTACAAGTTGATGACAATCATTGTTAGAAACATTGCGCGCACTTGAAGAATTTCTGCCGAACAATGATGTCATCCAAATGTACAAGTTCCTCAGCACTCCACAGGAACTTGCTGAAACTACTCTTCCTGGGGGCTGACTGCTTACTCTATCGAAGATTTCTGTAATAATTAGTGATTTCTCTGCATCATCAAGTACATCAGGTTGTGCACCATATCTCAGCCATCTATGAAGATATTTGTCTAGAGTCCCTATTCCAGTAAAACGAAGCTGCGCATCTGCAATTTCATGTCGTGGTTTTACTGCGGTCGTTGTACTCCACTCATACGTTTCGAAATCGACGGTATCACCTAATATAGAAAAAAATGCAGAAGATTCATTTCCATCACTTCTATCGTTAAAGCTTCCCCTCGTTGCACTTAATTTGATGTTGTCAAGAAGAAAGGGTGGATGAACCTCCTCAATATCGCCGATGTTAGAGTCACGCGAATCGAAGTAGGTCTTCGTCTGTGTCGTTCTCGCAGAGGGAGGTCGTTGCATGTTGGACGACAAATGATACTCGCGGCTGCCATCATTCAATAACTTGATACAGCTTTGTACACTAGGATGGCTTGCTGTTTACTTTTATTGTGCTTCTTTAAATGCAATGACGACGAATTCTAATTCGAATCAAAATTCAAATCAAAATTCAAATCAAAATCAAAATCAAAGTAATACAGCAAAATTTGAAGAAGCATAGAAATGTTGATGGGTGATAACAATTGTAGATTCAGAAGACAGGGTGCAAATCAATGTTGCTGACATAAGTTGATTCCAATCTAAATGCTTTTGCTCTGGAACAGGCAACGCAGCTTAAGAGCTGTAAGCAAAAAAATATAGTACACGTAATTAAATCATGACTTGCATTTTTGTTTTTTCTTAGCGCGTAGAATTATTAAGCTCGCTTCATTTGTCGTGCTCTACGAAAGAAGATGAACCCGAACGCATGGATTATTTCAGTCTTTTAAATTATTACTGCAAATAATCGATCCGTGAAGCATATAATTTCACGACAAGGTGGGCAAGAAGACTTTCTCAATTATCTATTCCTGAGACAATCCGTTGCATCCTTCTGGGACCGGATGATTTTTTCTTGCTTCTTCGTAGCCGATCTCGACGAACTTGTCGACGACGCCGGCATGCGCCTGAACAATGGACTTGGCACATTTGAATCCGTTTCCTTGTACATTGTCCTTGGCAAACTGAACCACGTGGACACCATCATCAAGGTAGTCGACATTCATGTCATGGAAATCACGTAGATCGAGGGCAGTGGCAAACAACTCGTCCCACCTGCGAATGTACCCACCCCCATCTTTGAGTTCCTTCATTTGCCTTACATGCGTCTTGATCCAATCCGCTACTTGAGGATCTTCAGAGGTTGTGGTTGCCTCAATGCCATTTTCTGTGTGAAAGGATTTCCTTTCGATAACTTCGTGGTTATCGTGGAGATTATGAATCATTTCACGCATATCATTCTTGCTTTCGAGCCTTGAACCAACGCCACGTCCAACCAACACGTTCCTTCCACCTTGGAATCCCATCCCTCCTCTTCCCATTCCTCTTCCCATTCCTCTTCCCATTCCTCTTCCCATTCGGTTTGCTCCTCCACCTCGGTTACCCATTCTACCTCTGGCTCCCATACCACCTCTTCCTTCACCACATCCTCCACCACCACCGCAACCCTCGCCGCCTCCTCTTCCACATATTCCACCTCTTTCAATTTCGACCATTCTTCCTTCTCCGCCTTCCGAACCACCTCCATTGATCCACCTGAACTCTCCTCTCACCACATTATTTCCGATTGCCATTCCAAATCCGTTTCCGACGCAACCTTTACCAAAACTGGATGATACCGATTGAACTGGCATAACTAGAGCGGAGATACAGCACTTACAGAATTTGTTCATTTTAGTGTGAACTGTCGATGAATCTGATACTTTCTCAGAAGTTTTTATGAAATCTTGTTTTGTGAGTGAACTGCGAACGCAAGAACATGAAAAATAAAACAACACACAAAATAAAAAATAATGTGACGGAACAAATCGGAACTGCCAATTTGAAATACAATGATGTCAGAGTTCGCATTTGAAGTTTCTCCGAATTCTCATAATAAACTTAGTCACACAGTTGATCCGTATAATAATAGATCTTTGAAGCATGAAATTATGCGAACTCCTGTGGCGAGTCAGCGATAGGAGGACGAAAAATCGGAGAAATCGGTCCTACGCCGATCTCCACGACGACGATCGATGATATATATATCGTGTGTGTATCGCAGAGCAAGAGAATCACGAAAAATTTCCTAAAAAACACGTACAATACCATATCGTGCTTACGATATTGTTCCACATAGCAGAAGATCCAAGGTAAAAAATATGGTAAATTTGCCCTCTTTCGTTAATATCCGCCCGGAAATCAGGACTCCGCACGGACCATCATCTCCTAAAATTATATATTATTATCATCACTCCCACACAAAAACTGCCAAAACACGACACAACTCAAAAAACCTGTGCCAACCTCATCGATCAATCTATCCCCACGCAAATTGCCAACTTAGAGAGGGCAGACATTGAGTTCGATATTATGACATCCAAGGCGATCCAACCATTGATCAAAGCAAACGTCGCTATACTGTCGCAAAAGATAGCTCTGCTAGACTTGCTAGTATCAAAATATGGACCGCAGGAAGCTTCATCCGCATTTCAAAAGATATGTCCCGTCGTAGGCGCCTCTATTGGCCAGCATTATCGTCATTCTATGGTGAGTTTTCGATCAATTTGGCATTGGATGCCTGTCAACGAACTTTTCCAACCATGAATCCGAACATTCTAACTCGGTGGGCCGTGATTTTTATCTATCAATGAATTTCAGGACCACATAGAGTTGGCCGCTCTCCTTGCTGCGCACACGCCCCAACGTATTCCGGAAAAAGTTGATGCAAAATCATCATCCATGCCTTCATTGCACTATGATCTACGTGTTCGGGGAGGAACATTGGAAAAAGATTTGGTGGAATCACGAAAACGCATCGTGAATGTAGTTGACGTGTTCGAAAATATGCAATCCACAAATGGGAATGATTTGACGTCGACTTCAGTGACTGCTCTATTTAATCTAACAGCAGACTCAAATGATGAAATCGGGCTGCCCTCCACGGTGGGTCGTGAGTTAGGTTTTGTGGCACATCACGCAATTCACCACATGGCGTTGGTGAAAATAATTGCCATGCACACCCTGGGTTTTGAAGAGTATGATTTGCCTGTGGGGTTTGGAAGGGCTCCAAGCACAATTCTTTTTGAGAAACGACAGCAATGAAAATTGGTCTGTCAATTACGTGAATATCTAAAAATCGAATAGTCAAAGCTACTTTAATGGAGGGGACATAGTTTCTTGCCATCAGAAGTAGTATAATGTTTCTTATTATTTTTTCGCACAAAAAATTGCGACAGGGAATTGATTCATTTGTATTACCTTCCGCCGAACTCATACAGCAACTCAGCAACTTGGTGGTGTTTGTATTTTTTCGCTTTTTGATAAGGAGTTGGCCCCTGACGATGTGACCTCGAATTTACATTAGCACCATGCATGATGAGCATCTGGCACATTTCATAATACCCAAGTTTCGCAGCAG
>JALLPE010000075.1:14890-26602 GCA_036940025.1 Conticribra weissflogii
CGCGTTTGCGTGTATCCGGAGGTATTCTGCAGTTGTCATATGATTATTTGACTGGCAACTTATCCGTCGAGAAGACAAAGAGGAAATAGACGCCGAATATGACTGGGATGACAACACCCTAAATTGTTGTCGAAGGCTGCTTTGTTTTTCCATGATAGAAAAATAATTAATATTGAACCACCAGTGCAATCTCTTCGTTACCTCAACAACGTGGTGGCCTCTCGCATCCACTAAATACCTAGCCACCGTCCAGAGCGCCTCTAGAGAATGTTTCCCAAGCGGTGGCAGGGGCTTGAGAAGTAAGACTGCTGGCGCGCGTTTATTTATCTAATTTGTCTACTTTTTTGAGATTTTGACTAATAAAACGTGGATACTACGATACAATACACGCAAAGCTCGTCCTCGAAGACGAGATTTTGATTTAAAAAAAAATATACATCGCCCATCACTTGAAATTTAGCCAATTCTGGGAAAAACTTTATTTGACCAAATGAACCATGACATAACTCTCCATAAAATAAACATATTTACCAGGTAAGAGTCATGTTATTATCAGCCAATAAATAGAGAATGTGCACAATCTGTTTATCATACTATTATAGATATTGACCCCACTCTCACAAAAGAATTGCTGCCATGTCTTTAAAATTAAAATTATATCACATTGAAAACTTTACAATGGACAAGACCAATCAATATCCTGTTGGAGATAGGTGTATTTTAGTTGGAATAGACATTGAACAGACCACAACTACAGAAACAAAGCTTGGTCCCAATCACCACAGTTAGATTTAGTTACAATCCTTGAACCACCAACATTATCACATGTAACATCTAGCTATTCTACATTACATCGGAGTGATAGAAAATCATTTATCAGTGATCTCAAATCAAACTTCACACTTCTATACTTGATGAAAGGTAGAAAGATGGACCCCAACCATATTGACCTAACACTTCCTCCAACCCTTAAATAAGAAGACATGTTTTGCTTCTAAACAACCTACTATGCAGTCCAGGCTGCCCACAACAACTTCTTCCCTATCACATCACTACATCCACCTTTCATTTCCCTCTGTTGGACAGATGGTTGCATCATTAACGTAGGTGATACTTTTTGCAACAGAATCAAACACACAAAACCAATACAAGGTAGAAAGGTATATTCATTGACCCTAAATGGTTTATGCTCATAGTCCAGGTAAAACCATTCAGATGAGAAAGTTCAGATCAGTGGCTAACCATTCTCATTATATTCATTGCAGAGGGTCAGCCAGTTGTTATTACTTGATTGAATATGTGGGTGAAAGAGCATTGGTTTACAGATCTCAATTGAGGAAGAACTTGATAGTAACACAATTCAACAAATTAGGTTGATTAGACTTTGGTTCAGTTCTACAAGCAAATGGAATATTTATGTCCATATTCTTTGAACAAAATCTTGAGTCAGGTACACCAAAGAATATATCGATTGTACCAACTGTATGTATAGTTTTACCCTATGAGATATATAGTCAAGCAACACAACAGGCTTTCTTATTATTCACCTAGTTGAGGGTTTGGAAGAAAACCTTACTTTCACAGAGTCATTTGTTGACAGAACCAATCCTAACCTCTCAAATTTAATTCAGAATGGTTTAAAAAGTGATATTATTGATGTTAACATATACATATGAACTAAAAATATTGACAAATAATTTCCCGTCCATAATCATCATTTTTGCCTAAATATATTGTGAACATGCAACATATGCAATCTTCACCACTGAAATATTATTAATAAATGTTGCACCTCGTATCCCAACCCAAACATGACAATAAATTAGTCACAACTTCATGCATACCATGACAGTAATCATTATATCACACACAATCATTTTATTATCCAATAGAGGGTTCATGATTAGTAAATTTGGGACTCTGCCAAGTACAAAATTTGGACTAATCTAGTGTCCCCCCAAATAATCAATAAGACTTGATGTTTGTTTTCCAAGTACATTTTGAATTCAATCTAACTCTACAGCAACTCAATGAACATCATTGTAATACACTATCATGGCATTTGGGATAATTCAGTTTGAACATCCTTCATCAATCAATGAGCCACCATGTTTTTCAAAATGAATTTCAAAAGAAACTGTTAATAACAGACTACCAGATTCAAAGTCACCATGGGTAGAGCAATTCCTACAAGTTTGAAGAAATTGATTCTTCCATCCAAATGCTCAAATTTTGGTAATATGTTGATCACCACCCAAAGCTATAAGCTAACAAATGGATCTTGATGATGATTTTCTGAGGAGAGATAAAAATAAAATGGAAGCTTAATATTAAAATTGTAAGTTACATTGTTTCAATTGAATTACAAAGGTAATTAATTTCAATACAATTTTTTCAGATAGTGATGTGAGTTATTAAATCCCATAACATTGCTATCACAGTATGCAGAGATTTGAGTATTGCTGGGATACAATCAATCAGTACTGTATGGTAATGAATTATCATTGTGTTGCTACAAGAGTATCCTGAGATTCAAGCTCAAGCAAGTGCTCATAAGAGTGACACATTGTAGTAAAACAGTAACAGCAAATACATAATCAAGGTTGAGTGGTTTACTATTCCAATATAGATAAACATACATCCTCTAACAATTGCCTCAAAGAAGGAGGAAAAGGAATGACATGAGACTTTGGATGATCTTTTTAGCACTGGTTCTGTAAAATCACATGTTTTTTCTTAATTTTTGTAATTGTTACTGAAATGATGACATTTGAGCCAAACTATGCTCTCATACTGAAACCATTGCCATGTAATTAAATTGAGCCACAGATTTTCTTATATTGACATTATTATTGAGTGCCTATATTGAATAGTTGTTTCTGTCTCAGGAAAAAGTAAATATGCTAGGATTGCTATCCTTCAAAAGGAGGTGTTCAAAAATTTGAAGGAACCATTCTTAGTAGTGCTACCAAATTTAGCTTTCAAATCAGTGTTGTGCAAAAATAAAATATGTATCAATTGATGTATGTTATCAATAAATAGACCCAATAATTATGGAAAAATGCTTGCACTGGCTATAACAATAGCAAAAATGAAATGAGGGCAAACTTTCAAGTAAGAATATAAAATGGACACTCAGCTTATTTTTTCACTAAATTACCTTGGTTGCAATTGGTTATTATGTGGAGCTGTTTCAGTTTCCATTTAGAGCCCCCTCTTTGTGGTGAAAAGAGTGCATATGGTTTAACAAAATCACTGCTTTGGTTTTTATTACCTATACTGTTATGTAGAAATGTACTGAACTGATTCTAAGTCTAGATATAACAATAATACCACTACATGAAACCTTCAGCCAGTAGCCATTTCCTTATGGCTCATAGACCAATCCATTCCAACTCCCTGAATAGAAATTATACTGCTTTGCATCATGCAATGTTGCCATGATCATACTGTTAACGACAAGCCAATGTTTCTTAGGAAGAACAGGGCAGATGACATCAATGCTATCATCTTACCATCCGGTGATAACGCCCTCAATTAGTTGAATAGCCCTCTCGAGATAGTAAACACTTCTTCCTTCCCTAAAAGTGGCCACTCTGATGGAGTAAGAGGATAAACTTATCCCAAAGCTCCTTTTGACGACATAGTTGATCAAAAAAATCAAGAGCGGATTTTTTTGAAATTCACTCACGAAAAAAGAAATGATTACAGTGTGATGATATTATAAATGTTGCTAATTTTCAATTCTATTATTAATGTTCATTACAGGCTATTGAAATAACTACACGGAATCAAAAAGCAATATTCAACGTTATAGAAAAGTATCTCAAAGACGAGATGCCGGTTCATCCTCTGGAATGACATCTCCTTCATATTTTGTTGTTAAGATATGTGGGTAGCAAACCGTGGTCAAGAAATCATCAAGTTTTTCCTTTGTTAGCATGTCTTCGACCTAAAGATAGACAAGATTTTCAAATAATTTTCATACGAAATGCGAAAAGGGAAAATAAAAAAATGAGGAAGAGATTTCACGTTGTTTTCAGTATACAATGAGATTGGGGTTGGCGCAAAAACGAAACTTACCAATTTACCAGCCAAAAACCACTTTCCCTTATCTTCTCCGCCACTACTACGCTTCACCTCATCATGGACTAATTTTGCAATTCTCTCCTTCGTAATTTTCACACCATCATCCTCGGTAGACACACCGTGATGTTTCCACTGCCAAATCTGAGCGCGGCTGATCTCCGCAGTTGCCGCATCTTCCATGTGGTGATTGAGAGGAATGCATCCAATTCCACGAAGCCACGCTTCGGTGTACGCGAGGACAATGAAAACGCCCTTTTGAAGTCCATCACTCGTGATTGCAGTACCCTTTGGCACTTCCCTAAGTTTTAACAAATCAGCCTCAGTCACATCCTTCCCGGCCAATCCGGGTGTCTTGTCGATCTGGTTGGGGGTTGGCATGTATTCATCAAACACGGACTTGGCCAAAGAAACCAATGCCGGGTGAGCGACCCAAGTACCATCATGACCAGCCACAACCTCTCTGACTTTATCCTGCTGAATTCTGGCCATTGCAGCGTCATTCGCCGCAGTGTCACCCTTAATGGGAATCTGCGCGGCCATTCCACCCATTGCAAAAGTTCCTCTCTTGTGACAAATGTAAATCAATCGATCCACGTATGCCTTCAACAAAGGAGTGTCCGCCATGGTCAAATGGGAACGATCGGGTGCAATCTTATCCCCATGACATTTGAACTTTTTGATGTACGAGAACAAGTAGTCCCACCTCCCGCAATTCAACCCCAGGGAATGATCCCGCAATTCGTACAAAATCTCCTCCATTTGAAATGCCGCCGTGATGGTCTCCAAGAGAACCGTCGCACGAATGGTACCCTGAGGCACGCCGAAATAACTCTGCGACGCCCGAAATACGTCGTTCCACAACCTCGCCTCGAGGTAATCTTCCAACTTGGGCAGGTAGAAGTACGGCCCCGTCCCTTTGGACAAGAGGCGATGCACATTATGATAGAAGTACAACCCGAAGTCGAACAAGCTTCCCGATGCCACGCGTCCGTTGACGGTGACGTGAGCTTCGTCCAGGTGCCATCCACGAGGACGAACGAACAAGACGGCGGTTTTGTCTTTGAGGGCGTACACACGTCCGGTGGCGGGGTTGGTGTAGGTGATTTTTCCGCGGGTGGCATCTCGGAGGTTGCGTTGACCTTCGGTGAGGTTGGACCAGGTGGGGGAGGTGCTGTCTTCGAAGTCGGCCATGTAGATGTTGGCTCCGGAGTTGAGACCGTTGATGACCATTTTGCGGTCGACGGGACTGATGAGTTTTGATGGAATGAAATTTAGCAAGATTTGTTGTAACAGATGTTTTGGGCATGAAGTCATATATTGATTGAGTCGGACGAAATGAGTAAAATTACAAAGCTTTCCTCACCCGGTTATTTCTACTCTGCGGTCTTTCACATCTTCTGGAATTGGAGCACATCTGATATAAACAAATAATGAAACAAATAACATAAAATGAATGAGAACGTCGCGCGTTGCGCAATGCAAAATCAAATGATTTCGTGTTTTTTCATAGAGTTGTAACGAATTCACAAAAAGATAAACTAAATCATGCACCACATGTCACATCCAAACTACAACAGAACGCACCTCCAATGAGGATCCTGCGTCGCCTTCGAATGCGGCTCCCGAATCGAAAGACCCGTCTTCCCACTTCCACCGGGCTTTCCATCCAAAAAATGAGGCAAGGCGCCGGAATCAAACTCCAAAGACCTCGACTCGCGGGCGCTCAAGAGCGCGCGACGGCGATCTTCGAATTTGTGGCAGAGATAGCCCACGAAGCGGAGGGAGTCGGGAGTGAGGATTTCGGCGGCGGCGGCGCAGATGGGGGCGTGGACTTCCACGTGGACGGAGGTGGAGCGGGCTTCCATGTTGGATGTTGGATGAGAAAAGTAGATGTCAAGTGGATGATGAGTAATATATTGTGTCTGTGTGTAAGAGGTCCGAAATTCCTCCTTGAAGAGAAGGGAGTCGGGCTTGGCTATTATTTATGAGCGATAATCGATAATTAGTTGTTGGGCTCTAGGGAGATTTTAACACTTATCACGGGAAGCAGTCGACCGACTACATAGGCATAGGCGGACGAAGAGAATCAAAGGTAGAAGAGATAGAAGATGGAAGATAGATAGCGATTGTCTTGATTGGAAGGCGATCAACGAGATGTCAGTGATGATTAAAATATATAGTGCTGCAAGCTTTTCATAAAAAGGTTACTTGTCAGGTTCTTAAAAAAATATGGTGAAACTACTACAATACAGTACAATAGGCACTCTCTTTTGTAATGAAGTTCTCTCAAAAAATAGTAGTCCAGTATATGGTACTATACAACACGTATATATCGAATAAAATCATTCATAATCTTCTTCTTCTCATTTCATTGTTGGCATCACTGACGATGGTGACGAAGAGTTCGTTTCTTTCTTCTGTACATTATCATAAAATATATTACAATACGACATTACAACGTACAGTAGTCAGATATAATGATATATATATTTATGTTGAAAAAATTCGGGCGACAACTACGATACATGACGACGCGTTCGATCTTTTTGAGTGAGATGACACCGTGACACAAAAGATACAAACCCATCACAAGATCTCCTTTTCTATTCTAATCCATTCCAATTTATTCTCGTCTATTCTCGTCTATTTTCTTGTCTCGTCGTTGTCTATTCCTCTAGAACTTGTGTATCTGTTTTATCTTTTTTTTCATTCTCTTTTTTTCACTTTTCTTCTCTTTCCTGATCCTCATCTCGCAAAGAGATTTACGTGCGGGGGAAACAGTATGACGAACGTAGAATGTATAATATTTTTCGAAGGAGTTCTCTCTGCAATAATACTATTAAAAAAACACAAAATGTGACTCTGAACAACGACATCCTGCCATCGTTCTCACAAAGTTCCTTTACATATATTTTCTTTCCATTGCTCCAGTCTGTACGAGAGCTGTAAAAGCAGCGCAACCAACGTCGAAACAACCTCCACACACACGTAACAATTCTCTCGATCCGCCTTCACGCCGGCAGGAATCCCAATCCACCGTCAAATAATATCACTAGATCACGATGCCACCCCCCAACAACGTGAACCAACTAGACGACACCGGCGGCCCCCAAGCCTGGTTCCACTCCCTCCCCCTAATCACCCGGTACTGGTTCGGCCTCGCCTTCCTCACCACCTGCGCCGCCAACTTCGGCATCGTCTCCCCCCTGAAACTGATCTACCTGTGGGACAACATCTACGAGAACTTCGAAATCTGGCGCTTCGTATCCCCCTTCCTCTTCCTCGGTAAATTCGACTTCAACACCCTCATGGCGCTGTACATGCTCGTCAGCTTCAGTCAGAGATACGAGATGGAGCCGTACAACACCGGCGCCGGGGGAGGAACCGCCGATTACGCCGCGGCCCTGCTGTTCGGAGCGGCGTCCATATTCGCGACGTATCCCCTCGTCGGGATGGCGATGAAGGTGCCCCCGATTTTCGGGAGGACGTTGACCTTCTTCGTGATTTACGTGTGGAGCAAGCGCCACCCCACCGCCCCGGCGAGTATTTGGGGAGTACAGATGAAGGCGATTCATTTGCCCTTTGCGTATTTGGGGCTGAGCGTCTTGATGGGGAATATGTATACGGATTTGTTGCATGGGATCGCGGTGGGTCATTTGTTTTACTTTTTGGTGGATGTGGTTCCGATCGTGTATGGGAAGGATGTGATACATACTCCGAGGTTTTTGATCGATCGGTTTGGCGTGGGTGCATATGTGGCGCCGGCGGATGTGGCGGGGGGAAGGGGAGGAGGAGGAGCCGTGGGGAATAACGTTTGGAGACCGCCGGGCAGGACGAATCCTCCTCGTGATCCGGCGGGATCTTCGGGGGGGTATAATTGGGGAGGCGGGGGGAGAACCTTGGGGTCCAGTTAGGTAGTCGGCGAGAGCGGTGGTTCATTCGGCGGAGTGCGAAGTTTTGTTTGCGTTCTGATTCCTGTTGGTACTCTCAGTTATAAATACTTTAAAAACGATGGCAAAACACCAAACTCATAAATTGCAAAATTCGTATTCCTTAAAAATAATCCAACTCAATGCAGATTGTTCATGCCCTTCGTACATGACACGACATGATACGACATCAAGGTTCCACACCTTCGTCCGGCACCCCCCCCGAAATCAGAGCGCAATACCTCTCCAAATCCACATTCCCCCCGCTGACGACAACGCCACAACAACTCCCCTTCTCCACCTCCCCCAATCTCACCAACTTCCTCAACCCCGCCAAAGCCAAACACCCCGTCGGCTCCACGATCATCTTCATCCTCTCCCCGAAAAACCTCATTTCGTCCACCAACTCCCCATCCGTCACGGTGACGATCCTCTCCACGCGTTGATCCGTCAATATCCGAAAGGTCAAGTCCCCCAAATGCTGCGTCTGCGCCCCATCGGCGATGGTGCGCGGCGTGGGAATTTTGACGATGGATCCGGTTGCGAGAGATCTCTGGGCGTCGTTCCCGGCGAGGGGTTCGACGCCGACGAGTTTGGTGCGGGGGGAGAGGGCGCGGGCCGCGAGGGAGATGCCCGAGAGGAGTCCTCCGCCTCCGACGCAGACGAAGAGGTAGTCGAGCGGGGTGTCGGGGGGGAGGTCTTCGAGGAACTCTTTGCCGACGGTGCCCTGTCCGGCGATGACGTATTTGTGATTGTAGGGGGGTATGAAGACCACTTTTGGTGGTGGTTGTCCCGATGACGACGACGATGACGAAGACAGGTCGCGTTTGATTCTTTCGGCCACCGCGTCCCTCTCCTCCTTGTACCGATCGTAGAACACCACGTCCCCGCCGTAAGAGCGGGTGGCTTCGACTTTGAGGGGAGGAGCGTCGCGGGGCATGATGATGGTGGAAGGGACGCCGAGGAGGGAGGTCGCCGCCAGGGCGATGGCCTGGGCGTGGTTGCCGCTCGAGTAGGTCAGTATCCGGAGATGGTTGCGGTCGTCGTCGGCCTGGTTGTCGTTGATGTTGTCGTCGTTCTTCGCTGCATCGTCGTCGATGTTGTCGTCGTCGTCATTCTTGTCGTGGCCCCTGCCCCCGATGTCGGCGCCATCGCGGTCGCCGTCGCGGTCCAGATAGTGCCGGACGGCGGTGTACGCCCCCCGGAACTTGAAGGCGCCCATCCTCTGGAAGTTTTCGCACTTGAAGAAGACGCGGACGCCGAGTTGGGCGTCGAGGGTGCGGCTGGTGAGGATGGGGGTGCGGTGCGCGACGCCTTCGAGGGTGTGGGCGGCGCGGATCACGTCTTGGTAGGTTGGCAGGTCTGGCGGCGAGGAGGAGGAAGATGATGATGGTGATGATGATGATGATGATGATGGTGGTGGTGGTGGCGGCGAGGAAGAAGAAGAGGGGGGAGGGGTTGGCGGGGTCGTCGTCGTCGTCGTCGTCATGGTCATGGTGCGTGAGGAGGCCGTGGCGGAGCGTGGTGCGGAACGAAAAGAGTGAACACTTTGGTGTATTAGTATTGTACGGTTGGGTACCATACAATACCTTACCTTTCCCAGCAGAGCGGATTTTTATCAAATATTTTATTATGGCAAGACATTCGATTTTTCCAAGGCATCCTAAAATCCAACATGACATGGAAACCCTGCGATACACGATACCTACGATATCGTACCTCGTCAGTGACATACAAATGATTTTGATTCCGTCATCAAAATCATCAAAATCATCAAAATTATTTTGTGACTTTCATCAGTCACTGCCGACGACCCGACCCGACCCGACCCGACCACGACCATCGCCATGTTCACCAACCAAGAAATCGAGTTTTCGCTGAACCTCCCCACTCGATGCCTCTCGTCGCTCGCCCCTCCCTCCGCACCGCGACCGAACAATTTGTCTTCTCTCGACAATGATGGCGATGACGACGGCAACGACGACGTTGCGAGCGCCGACCACGACTACCACGACGACTACCACGACGACGACGACGATGACGACCACTTCCCATCGTCGACGCTGACGACCACCCATCGCTTTCTCGTGGGGACAGCATTTCCTTCCGCGTCCCAATTCGACGTGGACATGGACGACAATGACGACAACAATGACGAAGACGACGAAACAGTAATGGAAAAATATCTCCTCTCTCCCCTCGAAGCCCTGGCCGAAGACGAAGACGACGACGATGACGATGGCGACGATGGCGACGACCGCGATGACGATATTTACCGCCGCAATGTCGCCGCCGCCAACGTCCACAGCCACACCGACATGGCTCGCGGCAATCGACTGCACCTGCTGCACTACCGCGAAGACTCCTACGAACTGACCCGCGAGCGGTCGTGGCGCCATCCCCCCGGCGAGGTGTTCGCCATGGCGTGTCATCCACGACGGGGGGACTGGCTGGTCACCTGCGGCGGGGGGAGCGTGTTTTCGTCTCTCGGTGGTGGAGGGGGAGGTGGAGGTGGAGGTGGACGTGACGAAAGCGATGGGAAGAACACGAAGGACGAAAAGAGATACAAGGAGAGATACAAGGACAAGGTGGCCAGATTTCAGACCACCTTGTGGCGTCTTCCTCCCCATGATTCTCGTCCGGAGGTCGACGAAAACGATGACGATGACGATGGTGATGACGATGACGATTTCTCATGGGGTCAAAATGACGACGACGACAACAACAACAGCAACAGCAACAACCAAAACAAACACAAACACAAATACAAACACAAACACCAGATACCCGACCAATTGGACCGATTGGCCATCATTCCTCACGGCTGTCGACGCCATTCCTCCCTTCCCTCCTTCGGGGGATGGGAACAACGCGTCGGATGCATCTTGTGGAGTCCCCGCCTCGTTTCCCCTTCGTCTCCCTTCGAATTCGACCCCTCCACGCCAGACGATCCCTCCGCGCGAGGCAACCTCCTCACGGTGGGATGGGACGACCGCTCCCCCATCTGCCTCTGGGACCTCTCCTCCTCCAACGCCAGGGAACTCTGGTCGAACGCCCCTTCCCGCCATTGCGCCTCCCATACCTCCTCCTCCGCTCGACGAACCCGTGGCCTCTCCTCCCTCCAAGCGTCTCTCCCCCGACGCGCCTCGTGGGATCCCCACCATCCCCACAACATTCTCGTCGCCTCCGGGCCCGACGTCCTCTCCTACGATCTGCGCTGCGCCGCCGCCGCCGGCGGGATTCCCGCCATTCGATCGGCCCATCGCCCCGGAGTGGCGGACGTGTCGCACAACCCCCTGAGGGAACACGTGGCGGTCACCTCCGGAATGGACGGCGTCGTCAAATTCTGGGATTTGAGGATGCCTCTCCGATCGGTCCCGACGGACGGCAATGATGATGACGACGACGACGCCCGTCGCAGTCGCTACTCCCCACCGCCGCTACTGGCGGCGGTGAGAGGAGGACATTCCCACTGGGTCACGCGGGCGGCATTCAATCCCCTCTACGATCAATTGCTGCTCAGCGCCGGAAAAGATGGAATTTCCAATTTGTGGAGGATTTCCAGTTGTTCGTCGGCGCCGTTGTTGGATTTGGAGGGAGACGGCGATGACGATGACGTGGATGTGGATGTGGATGTGGATGTGGATGTGGGTGAAGAGGTGGACGACGTCGGAAACGACGAGGACGACAAAGA
>JALLPE010000076.1:0-10110 GCA_036940025.1 Conticribra weissflogii
ATATGTATTATAAAATCCCAACGGCAGGTGTCAATTTTTGACATCGCCCATCACTCCATCACACTACTACTTGTGACCACAAGTTAAGCCCGCCTGACCAACGAACAAGCAACGAACGACCAGTCTTAGAAACACAAACCGTGTCAATGGCGGCGGGCGCCGGCGCTACCACCAATGTTTTAAGAGAGAAAGAGACATCGCCTTGGAGAGGCAAAGACAGAGAGAAACAAAGAAAAAATAAGAACGATAGAACCTGGGACACAGATTAAATGAGTCAGAGAAAACAGTAATGAGACAGCTTTTTTTTGAGACAGAGAGAGGCACACACAGAGAGACAGAGAGTAAAAAAACAAAGCCAATTTCATTAGAAAACCTCATAACAGCTGGGCCAGCGAAGCCAGAAGAAGAATATCACATCAATCACGACAACAGAACGCCGGATAGATATTATTGCTCCCAAGCAGTCCAGTCCCGCTGTTTATTATTTCTCCATTCAGTGCCGCACAGTAGTACAATATGGTACGCTTACAATACCTAAAAGCTTCGTTCGTTTTCTTGGAAAGAGCACATGGTACGAACACAACAATAGCACCTACTACTACCTACTTTTGAACGATTGCAAAAAAGTAAGGGGCAAGCTACAATTCTCATCATCGTGTAAAATGCACACAAAATTTCTAATCAGCAGTTCTGTCAACCACTTGTACATACACACCCACCATCCAACCATGGCGTCATATCGAGAAAATGAGCCTTTAGAGATGGATCAACTTCCTTTCGATATGGAAGATGATTACGGCTTTTACGAAGACCTGGAGGAAGACTATTTGCCTCAGCCATTTTCGGATGAAGACACGATTTCTCACTCCTGCGGTCGTATCGACGACGAACTCGTAGAGAGTCTTCAGTCTACACCTCCAATTTTGTCATCCGATTTAGTTGAGCACCTCGTCGAGGACGGTTTGCCATGGGCCATGCAAGACATGAAATGGAATCGACTTTTTTCCTCGTCCCGTGACGGGACTAACTTCGGCACGTTCATGAGGAAGACTCGAGGACACGCCCAAACCATCGTGGTGGCTAAGTCAACTAACGGGAAAATCATCGGAGCTTATGCCACCGAGCCTTGGTCAGGAAAGAAACCCAGTACCAACTCAAATTCCAGGCACGCCTTCATTTTCTCAGCCTCGCCAGCCAAAAAAGCAGCTATGAGTCCTCTCGCTCATATTTCACCACATGCGTCATTTGGATCGTACATTCCCGGTCTAGAGGATCTGGGGACCTCTCCAACATCTGCATTTGACTTTGATTTCGACAATAAATCATCCGTGTCAAGTAAGGGTAAAGGGGTGCAGGTCGATATTTTCAAGTCTCGTACCAATTCAGGCTTGAAGCAAGTTTGCCAACTTAGCAACAAATTGATTTCATTGGGCGATAGAGATAACTTGTGCTTCACCATCGAGGGCTGTTTCTCTCGAGGATCAGCTTGGAATGAGCAAGCAGATAGAGAGGAGTTCAGAGTAGAAGAGTTTGAGGTGTATGGATTTTCTGACTCGTGACATGGATTTCCCTTAAGCGAGCTCTACTGTGCAAGGAGGGGATACGAATCCACTCGAACATGTGTTATATATGTGTACACTAATAGAGATAGAGCCAACTATATTGAAAAAAGAAATCTTACACTTTATCAACGAAGATAATTTTTTATTTAGGCTTATGAATGAATGATGCGATCATCATAAAAGAATTATGACCTGAACATTTTTTCATCTTATCTTGAGAAGATTATTCACATGCGAATTGCTGCAGGGTAGTTTCGAGCACACTTTCCTACATGTATGGAGCGTCTAAACTGTTCTGATATCGCGTATTTTCCTGTCTACTCTATAATATGGAAAGCACGACGTCAGCAATTTACGAGAGGATGTTGTTAGGGTCCCCTAAAAATTGACTGCCGAAAAATTGAAGAGGGCGAAAATTAAAAAAAGAAAATCTTGCCACAAATTGCCTTTCGATAGATGTGTTCGACATATTGCATCTGTTTGTCACTAGAGAGATGTCTTCCTCATTTCGCAATCTCATAATCTTCCGAGCCACAATTAAAAGGGCAGAAATTGTGTTAATCTACTTTCGTGCTGTGATTCTAGGTTATGCATTCATTCGTAACTTCGGAAATCACCATATGAATCTACATTACACATCAAGAAGCTGGCTCAACCACGCAAACTCATACCTCTTGCGAATCCATCCTTTTTGCCGGTTTTCGATGCCAGCCGCTTCTTCTTTGGCTTAGGCGTCTTCGTAGAGGGCGACATGATTGTGTCATCCAAACGTCGTTCATTCAAAGATATCCGTCCCACGTCCCTTGCATCAAGCCCTGTTAACACAAATCCATAAGAGGAGACGTTGATAGCGAGTGTATTTCCCAACGAGTCGACCGAAATGGGGTCGCAAGGCAGCTCGCTGCGGTAAAGCTCTCGTCGCGTGGGTATGTGAAACACAAATGCTGTGTTGGATTCTTCATTCCCAAACCAATGCCCATCAAAGTCAATATGCTCCTCCTCGTCACCACCATTTACTTGTAGAGTAGTATTGGTGGCAACGACGGCGACTACATAATCATTTTGGAGCGAAAAGAGATTCTTTAACTTTGATCCAGGACCTCCAAAAGAAACAGAATGGAGCATTTCACACATCGGGGCGTCACGTTCGAATTTGTTTAGAAAGTGTAGAACACAATCGTTTTCTGGACCAGGATTGGACGCAAGTATGACGTGCGAACTTGTTACAACAGCATGTGTATCAGAAAGCGAACGTGCTTGATCTCCTTCCATCATCAATTTGTTTTCTATTTCGATTTTGCCGCTGTTCTGCACTTGCACAGACACCATAAATGGCGTATTTCTAATAATCGCGACCACATTTGTGCACATTGCCGTAGTTGTTGTCTCACTTGCACGTCGACGGACTGGACGAGATGAAAACAAACCGACACTGCTTGGGTAAACATCTAAAGGAAGACTTTTTACAATGGCCCCATGTTTGCACGTTGAAAACAAAAAGAGACGGTTTCCATTGGAAGGTGGGTGGACCCTATTCATGTGGTCGTCGCCATCGTCGGCTTCTGAATATTGTGGAATACTAATAAAGGCATGAAACAGAAAATGACCTTTCGCGCATGCAATTATTTTGGGAGTAACCGAGATTGTTATTTCTGAGGTGTCTCCATCAAAAATAGAGAGATAGTTATGAAGAGGCTCGTGCAAAGCATCGTATTCTGCACTGCAGTCGTCATCTGGTGAGCACTTCCCCACCAAAATGTGATCAAATATTGCTGCTCTCAGGTCGAAGGATTGAACGCTCTCTTCATCTAGGATACCTTCATTTCCGGCGCAAGAAAGATCTTCACGAGAGATGACCGTCATCCAAGGTATAACAGTCGATCGAGCATCATTTTCCATTTGGGTTTCATGAACCAAACATGCAACTAAGTCGTCGTCCAAATCCATGCTGGACAAATCACAGTTGTCCTTCTTCTTGGATATTGATGGAGGAGCAGCACGAAGGCACACAACTTGACGACATAAAATCGGGCTGTTAGTGGAGTTGTTAGTGTTGATTCCCTGACTACTTTTCACAGCCTCAAACAAACGAAGGGTGCAATCATCCGTGTATGACACAAGCGCCCTTGCCCCGACTTTGCCGAAAGAGTTCCTTTCATCCCATATTTTTACGACGCAAGAATTTCGCGCGTTCATGTCTAATACTGGAGCCCCTCTAGTCGCCTTAAAAACTTGCATAGCGTACTCAATGCCATGTTTCTTATTGCTAATGCTGCCCGACCTTGCTCTACTACCAGCATAGCTACTTCCAGCTGTGCTTCCATTTTTGAGATAATTTGTTGCTAAAATCATCGCACGAATATCTCTTATCGCAGAGTAATGTGCTACAAATGCATGCCGGTGACTATTGCAAACATTGCGTCTGCCCGATCCCACGACATTTCTCGCAGCTTCAGATGATCCTTCACTTGAAATATTTGGCCATCCGTGACGACCTAATAACATCTTCCATAATTGAGGCGAACGTTTTCCAATTTCGTCATTCCAATTGGGACACACCTGTGGTAATGTTCCAGCAGCCTCATCATCGAGGTAAGATAAAATTTCGTCTAGCACATGATGAGTGAGTTGTTCGTGTATCTGCAGTGCCTCTTGAGACTGAGCAGGCTCCTTTGCACAAATAAAGGCATTCTCATCGATGTCTTCTCCGTGCAGAAGGAATCCTTCCAAGTATGATGAAGTCAACAACCCACCACGATGACGATCGTAGATCAAAACTCCTTGAATCGCTAGGTAAACTAATGATGTTTGGGAAATATTTTCATCAACAAGAATCTTCTCCAGTGCATTGATCACCCCATTGCTTGGCGTTTTGTCCCCAGAGTCACATGTTTGGTTGCTGTGATTATTTGTTTCATCATCTCCATTGCCAAAGGCATTTTCGTCGTCGGAGACATGTTCGTCATCAGAACTGTTTCTTTGAACGTCTTCACTCTTATCCTTACCAAATTTGCTGCTACGACAAGTACTCTCATTGTTTGCATCACCAGATTCATCATTTGTTTCTGTCTCCCTGCCCTCGTGGACTGCTACAAACACACGAGAATGATAAGTCATATCAATAGAAGGTTGTGTCTTCTTTTCGATTTCACCTTCATTGTCAGTAAGGCCGAGAAAGTCGCTTTGATTGTTTTCAGAACCGAGAAATGAAGTAAGCGGTTTTTGAAGCGGAGTTGCGGTAGCAGCATCAAAAGCAGATTGAAGTGTGAACTCCCTAATCTTAGTCGGAAGCGACATCGTAGGCTTAAATGGTCCATCTTGGGTTTGTTGATTTGGATGGGGCTGATATTTACTGTTTAAAACTTGTGCCAAAGTTAATGGAGGAATTGATGGAGTTTCGTTTGTAATCGAGTTGTTTTTTTTTGCCTTAGGAAATTGATGATAATGATGGAGGCTGCAGCCGCCTTCACTTGTAGCTCCGAAGCTGTTGCTTCTTGACCTTCCACTTTTCTTCGAGTTGATTTTAGGAGCAACTGATGTCGCACACTTGTCTCTTCCAAAATAAAAATCTTGTGCACACAACTTAGAAGACGTGTTGCTGCATGGTACTGATTTTTCCTTGTCAGCTTCATTTTCGTCAGCATGTTTTCCTGACTTATTTCTGGCATTCGGGTGAGACTTACCCTTCACCTTGCGATATTTCCACCTCGGATTACTTTTTTCGTTCTGTTTGCTCTTGCTAACTCTGCCCTTGGAAGGACCGTCGTCGGAAAAATGATCCTCTGCTTCCTCATTTTGGACGGTAGAGTATTCAACCTGGTACTCCGGTCTGCTCTTCGGGCGATCCTCCGTCCATATATCAACTATGACATATCTATTACTAATATTTTCCTGATTTGCAGGGCATCGGGTTTCATACGAAGAAAGCAATATTCCACCCTTGTCGTCTAACCAGTCAACCAGCTGCAGATATGAAGCTCTGTGATATTCCTCCGTTTCTCCGATGACACCACCGTTGATGCGTTTGTTCCGACGCTGCTCCTTGTGCAGCTTGGCCGCAGTGCGTCGTGCCTCGGTTCTCTCTACTCTTCTTTGCCAGTTTCCGCGAACCATGGTGGGGAGAAATGAGTAACATGCGTGTGGAATGGACTCATGGTGAATTGGAGGAAGAAGAAGGATGATGAAAGTGACGATAGCAAGAATTATCAAATCCTCTCGTGACATACGAACGTGTAACATACCGTATGATAAACCATATAAACCATAAAAGTACCATACCTACTCAATGTAGTTCTTGAACTGAAAAAGAGTAGAGTACCTACTTTTTGTGTGTCAAACAATGAAATTCAAAAAATCCTCTCAAAATGGCATTTTAATATTATATGATTTGCGTGACGAGACAATGAAAACGTATTGTACTTCTATTCGCAGATCATATTATTAATATTTTGGTTCAATATCCATTTTTTTCGATGCCGCAACTCGACACATAATCATTATCTTTCAAACATGGTACGAGAGAGCGGAGCCCACGACAGAGAAATAATATCCCTACTCAACCGCATTCACTCAGGATGCCGATTCGTCAATTTTCAAGAATCGACCAGTTTCTCTGTCAGCCGTGGTAAATTCAAAAGCGTTGACATCAACCATCAACAAGACATCTCGAATTTTCTTAGGAATGCATCTCCTCCCGACGAAAGCCATGCAGAGCTGGGAAGAGCTTTGGGGCACTCATACATTGCTTCGTTATTTTCAACGGAGCCTGTGATATCAGAGTTTCTGTCGAGTGGCGTGATGACGGCCAAAATTGATGCAAGTATTGAGAGGGGGACCCGGATTGTTCACGAATTATGCTGCGGCGAAAGCGTATCAGAAGATAAAAAAATGAACAGAAAATCCTTCGGGTTTCATACCAACAAGTTAAATTATGCATCAGCGGCAAGTGCTTTTTTTTACTACCTGGAGGCCTTCTGCTTCAACGGGAGTAGTGACAACCTCAATGACACAAGCAAGTCAATTATGGTATTTGCAATAAATCAGTGGCAAAAATGGTGCTCACAATGCGAGGAATTTACTTTTTCCTCGGGTAATTCGGGGGAATCATTTGCAAATGAAGGATACAGTGGGGGAGGAGGAATACACGTTCTGAGGGCATGCTTCAAAGGATATGCTTCGATTTGTCGCTCTGATTTCAACGTCAATATTTACAATGTCAGTAAGGATTTGGAGGGTGAACACGAAAAATCTTGTGTCGAAAAATGCGAAATTTATGAATCTCTTCAACATCCAAACTCGCGAAAATTCTGGATTAGGGCACGACTTCATCACGCATTAAATTTTGTGTCGCGCCGGGGAGTTTATGCGAAACACGGTAATGAAATTTTGGGACAATCCAGTAACTTGGTTGAAGTGTTGGGCCCATTGTTCCAATCGTGTGCCCTTCAAACAAGTCGAAGGCATGACAACCAACCACTTTCATCGTTTAATAGTCGTCATTCCGAGAAGGAATTACTTGTGAGAGAAACTTTATGGGGTTGTTCGAACATTATTCACAATTTGAATAGTTCTGAAAAGGAACCCACCGACGCGCAACATGATGTTGTTCGCTGCATTATCAGTATGATGCATTATTTATCTGTAGCCCTTTCATCGTACATTCGACAAGTTGTAAGTGTATATTGTGCTCAACATCCCTCAAACGAAGCAGAAGAGGAAACATTAAAAGTACTTCAGTTGAGCTTTGAATGGCTTCGTGGTGTATGCGATCTGACTCAAACAATATTGAGACAAAAAATTGATCCCCAGACCTTCAACACAAAGCCCTTGGCCGAAGGTATAGCAGTTATCATCACAACAACACTACCGCAGCTTTCATCATCACTGTCTTCATTTCGTGTTGATTTTGATTTGGCAGGAATTTACTCGTCTCTAGTTTCTAGTATCACGTTACTTACGAGGAACGAAAAAATCACTATGGCAAATGCGGCCGTAGCGATACGATTAGGTACTTTGGCATTGAATTTGGCGGACGATTCAGAAATACAGCTAGTGTGTGGAGTGATTTTAAGTATCTTCGGGTTGTTTGACACTAATCCAAGCGATGCCAAGAGAGACTTGGAGATACAAGACGACGACCTTTTCGTTATTGGGGGTATTTTGTGTTCTTTGGGCTGTATATTTAACTCAAGGCCATTATGTGCGAAAAGGTCCTCTCAAATGAAGTTGTTGGGGGCCTCAATATTGCGACTACTTGAATCACTTCCTCATGATGAAGAACGGAACGATGATTTTATCTCTCACAGTGGAAGGTCGCATTTGATGGACATGGTCTCTGCTTCTTTGCGTAAAAATGATGCTCCTAGGGCAGCAGAATTTGTTGGAATCATATCGTCGTCAATTTGTAACTATGAGAACAAATCCATTCCAATGTCTAATTGGGAACGTCGGGAACTCTCGTTGACTGATCAATCTACTTCCGTTTTACTTGGGCTATCTCTTCTTCACGGATGTGTGTCCAACAAATCCATGACGGATGGTCTGCAACCTCACCAAGTGTACTCATTCATCAGATCCTTATTGAAAATGTTTCCTCGAATGGCATCGAGAACAGTGTCGTCAATAATTCATGTACTCAGATCATGTGTGGATCAGTCGGCAGGATATGATTGCATCGAGTCGACGTTGCTGGTGTCTCTAGAATTCCTAGCCTCGGAATCAATACTTTCAGATCCTCATGGAGCTCACTTGGCATGGAAGTGCGTTTCGTTGCTGACAAACGATGGGGTGCCAGCGGTAGTTCGATCGTCAGTTATTAGGATTTTGCCTAACATGTGCCTCAGTAACAAGAAGCTTTTTCGTCGTATCAGAGACTTGATTGGGAAGTCGATGGTCTCACGGTTCGTTTCATAATGCCATTTATCATATTTACAAATACGTATTTACTGCTGACATTCTGTTTCCTTCTTTGCCGTTTCTAGCGATCCCATCATTCGAATCGCAGCGACAGCAACTTTAGCTGATCTAGCAAAATTTGATCTCCTACGTGATGTGGAGGAAATAATCAGCTGGGTGCAAAATAGACTTCAAGACGAAGAACCTGCAGTGGCATACTTTGCCCTTGTCGCCTTACAATATTTAGTTGTGAACGAAGAACTTGAATTTGACTTGGTCATTCGTGTCCTCGAAAAGCGATTGGGTGTGGATCTCTGTGATACGCAGACGATTATGAAATGGGATAGCTTGATCTTAGAAGGCTTTTTGATGTTTCTAGGGACAGGTCGATTGGAATGCGACGAAGAAAGTGATCACGATGAGGTCAACATTAATGTTCCAATTGTTTCTCCTCAACTGTCGAAGGCCGTGAGCCTGCTCTTGGATTGCCACGAATACTTGCGAAATATGGACAACGACATGTATTCAACCGCTGTGATTCATCGAAGAATATACTCTAGTTTGACTGGATACACGCCTCAAATTTTGGGACTTGATCCTGAGATTGTGAGGGATTGGGATGGATCAGATTCCGAAGATGCAGTTCCCGAAATTAAGAGATTTTTGGCGCTTAAATCGATTTCTCTATTCGGCCTGGATTTTGGATCTCAGTTACTGAAACATCTTCGTGTCAGTATTCACAATGATGTTAGGGACGTGGCGAAGGATATTTTGCATAGTGTGTCAAAACTTTTTAGAACACTTTTGTCATTCGAAGATGAAATTCATGGGTCGTTCCTTTTTGGGTCTTCTATCAGGAATGCCAAGGTGGGCTCCTCAAAAAAGATTGAAGGAAAACATCGAGTACCGAAGGCAGGAATATCCCCTTTACCAGATGTTGCCGATATTAAGAAAATATTTGAAGACGATCCTCGGTCTGCATCTGCGATCGCTTTGCTCTATGCAACTGGTTCCGTAGGCAACGATAGCAGCCCCTTTCAGCCGACATCTCAGCTCTTGTTACAAATATCTGAGTGCTTTTGTGATTTGGAAAATGAACCTCTTGTTGATCCTCGATTCCAGGCAATTCAAATTTGTTCTTTAATTCATTGCATGGAGACTGTTTGGTCATCAATGGAACAAGCCGAAGAGAGCACTAAACAAACGTTGTTCAACCAGGTTGTTTCAGACGTGGAGGAATGGGCATCAAATAGTGGAGAACATGCCTATGTTGCCCTTGCTGCTTTCGCGCTTGCGGTTGATGACGATTCCCAACTGTGGTCTTTCATCGCCAAGATTCAAAATTTAATCCTAGATGGCAGCGACAACTATCTTTTTGAAAGTGAAGACGCACAAGTGCTGTGTTTGGGTATGGTCGCAGCAAGGTTGTGTCGAACTGCTGATGCTCGAGTGTCCGAACTGATCGATTTTATCCAGAAATCATTGTCTGTAAACAATAGACAGACTTGTTTCGGTGCATATTTTGGAATGGGCTTGATGGTGAAGAATTTAGCGAGCAGGAGTGAATTAGGTGGTTCGGATCCGTCAAGAGTATGGCGCCGCTGTACAGTATTACGTCTTCTGGGCATATTTATGACTGAGTTTGATGCTTGTC